>JAJJHQ010004879.1:647669-827316 GCA_021223825.1 Drosophila ironensis
GGTTCTGTTAACCGGGTTTATTATTGTTTTCAGTATTTTCTCAATGGTTGCACAGCTGGAAGCCAAAAAAATCAAGATGCGATCTATTAAAAAATCAACCCCAAGAGTGCGGGTTCTTAAAGCAATGAAAAATAAACATTCTACAACAATCGTTCCTGTTAGATTCGTGTCTACAAAAACATTCAAAACAACAGTTGCCTATAAAGTGGATAAAAACAAAGACGATATCGTGACTTATTCGTACAACAAGTTAACCAATAACTACGTATTCCAATTAAGTCAAAAGGCGGCAAATCTGAGCTATTTTCGAGTGGCGAGAAGGTCTCTTCGTTTGAAATTCTTGTGTGACTATCAAAGTATTTCCAGGAATTTTTCAAGTATAAAGTGAGTAGTTAAAGAGATAAATTTAATGTCTAATTGTTATCTCTTCTAGCTCGACAAAGGAGATTTTGATAAAACACGGCGATGTGGTGCCTCCCCATGTCGAGGCCGTGATAACATCCTGCAAAACCAGTTCCGGTGAATTTTTGCAAATGAAACTCCACTCTTTTGTGAGATACAAAGGCCGGGGAGTCCCCTTCATTAGATCGAGCGACCCAAAACGCTGCAGTGTCTTGATGTTCGGCTTCCATGGCATGACCCAGAAAGCCTTTCGATCTGTCTTGGAAAATGTGAATGCATTTAAGAACATGACGGGCTGGCATATCTTGGAAAATTTTACAAGCATCGGGGAAAACTACACCTCCAACCTGATGGCACTTCTTTCGGGTCATAGCCCCAGTTCCATTGTCAACACGGTCTCTACAGAATCGCTTCCGTTCATTTGGAAAAGGTACCAAGACGAGGGCTACCTTACAGCTTTTGGCGAGGATGTTTCATTAATCGAGTCCTCTCCGTTTGAGGTCGAAGAACACCCCATGTCCTACTATCTGAGACCCATACTAAAAGGATTTTTCCATACCATAGACCTAAATAATAACACCAAGAACTATGATAAATTCCTGGCAGCGGAATATGTTTTCAATTACTGCGAAGAGTTTCTGAAGCGCTACCTGGGAACCACGCAGCCGTTTTTTGGCCTCTTCTCGGCGAAAGCCTTGGACCTTGAGGGCTATCCCAATCTGCTGGATCACCTCAATCGGATGGAGCAACTCGGCCTGTTTCAGGAAACCATTGTCATATTCTTCAGTGAGCATGAGTGCCAGCCCCTGATGATGCTATGGCTACCCGATTGGTTTCGCAATCACCACCCCAATATCACCGCCAACCTGGAGGCGAATAAAAATCATTTTAGCTCGCCATATGATCTCTACCTGACGCTGCAGCACATCCTGGAGCTGAGCAAAAAGAAGCCCCAGAATCGAAGCCCACCGGCAGGGTGTCCCAGCTGTCTCTCGCTCTTCGAGGAGTTCCCCAAAACTCGCAGCTGCCAAGAGGCCACAAATAGTGAAAACTATTGCGAGTGCGCCAAATATGTTGAGGTCTTCCAAAATCAGACTGAAGAGCGAGCTCTGGGAAATCTCCTGGTTGAGAGCCTAAATCAGTATCTTCACAGTAAGCGTCTCCTGAAACTTTGCGAGACGCTTTCCCTTAACAAAGTGGAGTCGGTTCGGGAAAGCGATCATTGGCGGCCGCGATTTAACAAATATCGAGTGTACTTCTCAACGCATCCGGAGACTGCCCGTTTTGTGGCCACCGTGGAGTACAACCATTATTTGGAGGATCTTGAATCTGTCAATGTGTCAACCTTTGGCCGTCTCAGCAGATACGTCGAACAATCGACATGCGCCACCGATGAGGAGACGAAAAAGTTCTGCATTTGCAAGCCACTTATTAGAGTAAGAAGCAAACCGATATCTTCCTTAACATCCCAGACTCCCAGGCCAACGGCCTTTAGGAATATTACCGCCTTGATGGAGAATCTGTTGGAAACGTTCGAGGAGTTCGAGCGGAGCATCCAATTGCAGAAGCTGAAAATCAAGATGAAAATCCTAAAGCTAAGGGCAATCCTGGCCAACTCCCAGGTGCCTTTCATCACCCCCGAGCCACCCGAGAGCAAAGAAAGTCATATCGGGGATCCGTTTGCCCTGCACTTGTAATCGGAAACTTTTCGCGTAACCAATAAAAACAAACTGCACTGGATAAGATTATAAAAGCGGCATAAATTCTTAATTTGCTGGTCGTGCCTTTGATATTATAGGAGTTAAGAAATTTATCTCAGTTTGCAAATGACGCTGACGGGTGTCACTCAACTGCTTGCGTATCTAATAGATAGCAGTTTACGTTCTCCTCGCCTTGTTTTAGCCGAGTTAGCCAATTCTATCTTACCACAAGTTTAATTAATGGAAAATATTGTCGCCATTCAGCTAATTGCAATTGAGGATACATACTTCCTTCCTCACGGAGTCCGGAATTCCAACGTCGGGTTGGTGATATTGGATTACCAATCACTATGACATAGTAGCAGACAATATACATTAGTTGCCAGGAGAACATTCACCCTTTTGTGCGATAGTTGGCTAGATATTTGGTCCAAAGTCAAGGGCAGCAGACAATCACAATTTGCTGCTTATCAATTGAATGGGTGGCATAGACTGTTGGTAGACTTTATAACGCTGTTTGCTAATTCATTATGATAATAGGCCCGGCAGCGGCTATCAGTTATCAGTTTTAGCTCGGATGGGAGCCCTGCACAAAGCCCGATGCCTCGGCTTGTATCCCGTGGGCTGTCAGTCGGTGGGAGGCCCTCGCACGATTCGGATTAAGCGGGTTCCACCAATAATAGTTGGTCCTCGACTTCGGTTGTGGTCTTTCTTTCCATATATCCTTTAAAATCGTTGGAAAACTGAAGAGCATAAACAGGATGTCCAAGAAGAACATGTTCAAGAGGGGCACCTCGATTAGCCCCGGCCAATTGCATTATTATCACACGGATTTCTACTACTCGATGCCGGATTTGAATAGTAAGTAAAATTTAAATTCGGAACAACATAAAGATCCTTTAACAATCTTTAAGTATAAGGAAAATAAACAACAAATCGCAAAAATCAGAATGATGCATGTATTTTCAAAGACTTCTTGCAGTTTTGAAAACATTTTCAGATTATTTCTTAAGTAAATATTTTACTGATTATAAAGTGTGTTCTCATTTCTGTTTTGTTTTGGAATTCTTGGCTTTTTTTGTGTCACTCGGATAGATAAACTTCTCTATAATAACATTGAGACTAAGGCAAAATTTTTCCTTTTAAAAATAATTTTAAACTTCCAAATAAATGAGTTATTGAATTTTGGGTAACTGGATCCATTTTTCGATATGTAATTGGAATTATGAAACATTTTTCATCTAAAATTAAATTAGTAATGGTTAGTATATCTTTGTCCTGTGTGCCTAGAATTTATCCTAACGAATGAGTTATACAATTTTGGGGTACCTGGAAGCATTTTTCGACATTTTAATTAGAAGTCAGGCCTGTTTAGGTTTTGGACGTAGTTAAATTAACGTCCATTTAGTTTTAAACGAATGTTTTAAATCAAAACCATATAACAATATATTGCATGAATTTTATACCATCAGGCAGGCACCATTTTTTAGCGGGTTAATTTCAATCATGGCATCTTGTAGCTAAGTTTTCCACCATACATTTTCGACAAGCGCAGCCAACTTCGCTTCAAAACAAAACATTCGCCTCTCTTAGCATTTTCTCGCCGCATTTTCCGACCCCGAGGCTCTCGCGCTCTCCGAAAATGCCTCACAGAAGAGAGCGCGAGAGAGCGCATTGCGCTATCTGCCAGTCTTTATTTGTTTGGGGTTAAAATTTCCACTGCAGCACAGCAGAGCGTTTTGTACTTCGCAGATACTTCGTATCTCATAGCTACTTTGTGTGCGGGCCGAGTCGCTTTGTCTCAGCCGTCGCGTCGCGTCGCTTAAACAATTTCGTAACAATGCTCGCAGTTGCTAAACAAATATATTAATTAATAAAAGAAACATACGCTTAGTGAGACCAAAACAATACAAGAAATGCGGAAACAAGCCGAAAAATAGACCAGACACCGAGAACGAGCCTGTGCGGGGGCGATAGGTTGCGGAGAGCGTGATTGGAGAATCCGAGAGAATGCAGCAACACAATTGTTGATTGAAATGAACAACATCAAACGTTTGAAAATAGAACAACAACAAATGGACGAAGAATATTTTGGGCACTGATAATAGCCATAAATCATGTGAAGCTGCACGTGCAACCATCTATCTTGGATCCCAGAAGTAGCGCTTACCTAAGCCCCTCCCTCAGATAGGTAATAGCAGGTGCCACGATAAAACAGAAGCAAGGGCAAATGCAAATGCAAAATCCGCAACTGCATGTGAATTTCTCAAATACATGCAAACTGCACTTGTCACCAGCCCACCAACCACCTCCTGACGATAACAAAGTGAACGCAGGGAAAATTGTGTGAATCGTGTAAGTGTTTCATTAGCCTAAAACAAAAGCCAGTGCAAATTGAATTAAATTTCCACGCACCACAAATCGAACGAAAATAGCACTTCCACAGGTGTTGGCAGCGCTGTTAGCACTTCAAAACTTTTGATTTGTGTGCGTTTCCTATTTTTACAAATTAGCCGAAGAAACCAGCTTAGAAAATGTCAAGGTTTTCCAAACAACAAAAACCTACCAGCAACAGGTTTTCTTGTGCTCTGCAAAGCAATGGAAATACAAGAGAAAAAATAGTCAATCGACTGCAAAATTCAGTATAATGCCCAACAATGTGCCTCTTTGTCACGGTGAAAAATGGGAAAAACCCCCAAAGAATATTCAACAAAAAGAAAATGTGTCACTGAATTTAGGTCAGATAGTCAAAGAGCCTAAAATGTGCCTCTTGTCCCCGAAAACCATTATCAATCAAAGCCCAAGTAGGAAGCTAATTTCGATAAGTCAGATCTTATCGGTGACACACAATCCAACAACGTAAAATGAATAATAAAGATTACTTTGACAACTACAAACAATGAAGTATATACTTGTTTTATATGTTTAAATAAATAGCTCTTTGATGGTAAACAAATCGTTGTTGTTTAATTACAAAGTACAACAGCTTTTAAATGAATTCCGGATTATTCTTTATTAATGACCAGCTAATACATTCATACATTCATACATCTTGCTTTTATCTATTTCCGTATCGTACTCACCGATTCGTTCGCACATATCTTGTTGATAAGATGGCTTTGTGATATTGTTTATAGCCCACGGGCGGGCACATATCAGTCGAGTTCAAAAAGCACTCGACAAAAACGTGACAAAAAGCGAAACTTTCTCGTGATCACCATAAAAGTGCGGGGGAATGTAGTGTATAAATTATGTATTGTATAGAACTAGCCCGTTGGCGTTGATAGCAACTAATATGAGCAGCATTTTCATGAAGAAAAACAGGGCTTATCGCCAGCGACATCAATAGGTTGTCGCTAATTAACAAGGCTGTCGGCTGTCTGATAAGCTGTGCGTAACAAACTCACTGCCCGTCCGAAAGCAATCCGCTCCCGTTCGGCAAATCTTTTCCGCCACACGAAATAGAATGATCCGGAGTCGCTAAACATCGATCAAACAGCCGCTGTCACTTGCCCAAGCACCGAACGATCGATCGATCGATGGATGGGTCGATCTGAGCCTGCCAATTCAATCTTGTGAATAGCTTAGTTATACACGCGAAACAATATCAATATTCGTGTCGGATTGTTGATACAATCGCGCCTCTCCCAAACACTCCACAGTCATTCAGATATATATTGTAGTATGTACAAAAGGCCAGGGGGCGGGCGTGGGAGGGCTGTAGGCGCGAAAATCAACCGAGCCGGGCGGACCAGACTAATTTGATAGCCGCGCAATCAGGGTAGTGTACAACAAACCCGGCTGGCAATCGGACGTATTCGCATAACATTTCCAAAGTAGAATCTCCTTCAGTAGCCAAGATGCAGCCCTTGACGGAATATCACTTCGAAGGTGCCCTAGATGCCACTTTGCAGGGCTTAGCTTACTCACCCGCTGATAACAATATTAATAACAAACTTTATCACCTCTGCTTGCTTTTCCAGAGTCCCGCAAAATGCACGGCGTCAAGCGGGTGCTGATCTTCTGCCTGATGATTGTGATTCTGCCGGCGATTCTGATCATCATGCCCCTGCATCTGCGCAAGACCGTGTTCGCCGACGTCGTCTACCCCATGGCCGAGTCGGATATCATTGAGATTCGAGCCGGAATCTCTTCGGTCTTCTGCTCGAAGCACACGTTGAAGATGAATTCCAACTTTAATGCGTTTCAGTTGCGCAACAAGCCGGAGATCTCCACGAACCGCAAGCACATTCGGCTGAAGAAGTCGATGACCCTGCCGGACGACACCCTCGAGTATTGGGGCTTCTTTCTGCTGGCGGGGGCCAAGGTGCGCGTGAAGTTCTGCTCCCGCTTCGATGGCTCCCGCATCCTGATCGTCAAGGGCCAGCGAGAGCTGAATCTGTGCGGCCTCACCGATCACAACAAGAACAAGATGGGCGCCAACTATGCCAAGGGCCACGAGCAGGTCAAGGTGTTCTTCGAGGACAATGTGGAGATCACCGAGGAGAAGGGCAACCAGGACACATTGATGGAGCACGAGAATCACGGCGGCGAGGACCTAAGCGACGCTCCCGCGTTGAATTTACCACACAAGCCGAGCGGGAGCCCAAAGCTTTTCCGCAAGAAACTGAAAAAGGGCACGCTGCATCACAATTCGGACGCGAGCTTCAACATCGGAAGCCAGCAAACGGAGCATCTCCTGAATGCTGCCCTCCATCATCACGATCACAATGCCAGTGCCAGGCCACACCACCATGACAGGACAACGCCGCATTCCGATCACAACGAAAGCAGGAGCGATAGCCCCAGCGAGGCTCCGCACAGACAGCGCCTCAAGAGGCACAACAATGGAGTCCAGAGGCACCAAAAGCGGCAGGAACTCTACGAGCAGCTCTATCGGAGATCCAAGCGCGAGAATGTGTACGACCGAAAGTACATTCACGGCGGCAATGCCATCAATTTCACCGAAACGGATGAGTCCAATTCGGTGTCCAGCTTCGAAACGGGACTGTTTCAGTGCTTCAACGGAGCCATCCTGCTGCAGGAGTTCTTCAAGCCGAACAACGAGTGCTCCAACCCGCACATAATGGACAATGCGGCCAACAAGAGTGCAGTGGCCGTGCACAATGTGATCGAGGACGGTTACTACTACTACATCTTCTACAGCGACAACGATCACGTTAGGAACGAGATACACGCCATCTTCGACATATACAAACCGACCTATCAGTACTCCAACCTGAGCGAATCCCAGAGCTGTTTGAATACCACCAATTGCACGTTTAACATCAGCTTCCTGTCGGACGAGATTGTGGTGGTGGAGGTGCCCACGCGGGATGGCATCGAGCACGAGGACGATGACATCACAAACCTGATCTCCACCTGCCATCCGCGCAGCGAAATCTACGCCCTCTTTCCCATCACAGTTCTGGTGCTGATCCTGTGCTGCTCCTTCCTGTAGGTGCTCAAGTCCTTGTCTGCGTTTGTGTTTCCATTTCCGTTTCCGGCGGAGTCTTGTGATATTTACAGTGAGGCAACAACTGGGTGATATACTCGCATGTGGCAACGTGATGGCCGGCCCCGAAACGAGAGCTTTTCAAGTAGCCATAGCATCGTATCCCAATATCGATTATACACACACGAAACAGTCTGAACAAATTGTTATTAAACAAAACCACTGAATATTATCAATATTCGTAAGCGATTCGCGTAGAGATAGTAAGTAAAAATTAGTCTAGGACAAGAGCATTTTAAGGCCAACTGGATGTTTATTTTATAAATATGTACGAGATTGAGTACTTTACCAGATAAGCCACTCAAATCATCGCTAATTAATCATAAGTGAGAATAAAAGATAGTACTTAATAAGTCACTGAAATTTTGCTACAACCATTTTAATCACTTAAGTTGGGAGGGAACATTTAGAACTATGCAAATTTTCCATAGCCATAATTTTATTTACAAGTTTTTATTGAAATAAAAAGCCAAGAAAATGCGTTTATTTAGTTTAATTTCTGGTCCAACACTTGCCCTTTGGCATCGCAAAAATGATGAATATTTTCTAGCGACTCCTATTTTCAAAGCAGAGAACAATTTGTTGATTTTTGTTATTTCATATTAATTCACACAAAAGTCGAATAGTCATTGGCGGCTATGTTTGCTTTGTGTGCGGTTGTGACTGTCTTGTTATTTTATTTTCTGATTCGGCCACGGGGATAATGCAAATATTTGCCCACAATGTCGGCCTGCAGTTGGCATATTAAATGAATGGAAAATAACATTGTCATCAAAGGCAAACACGACTTCTTTTTAGCCTTTCGGGGGTATTCACGTGAATTAAGCAGTCTAAGCAAGTGCCTTGTATTAGCGTTAAGATGCGTAGTATAAGAGTTGTCATAAATGTGAATACTTGAATAAATAAATTCTTAATGTTTGTAAATTAATTGTTTTTCTAGTCAAATAAAATTAAGGAGTCTTAGAGACGCTTTCACTAGAAAACCTTTTTTCACTAGAAACCTTGAAACCTTCCTCGGTATTTTTTGTGTTAGTGGTATAAGCTGTTGCCTACTTTTTGGCAAATAAATTTGCTTGTAAAATATGGAAAAAGTCGGGAGTGGTTGGGAAACTGGCTGATCAACGAACATAGTTTGCTGCTATAAAAAAACCAATCTAAAACTAACAAATTATTGGTCAGTAAAAATCTATAAATTTAGACCTTTAAAAGCTTAAAATGCCTGTATCTTTAACTGTGGCAATAGGTATCATTTGCAATCGAACTTCTTTGGATCGCGAATGATTTCTTATCAGGTATAGTGGACTAAAGTGTAAATATTAGGTGCCGGTCGATAAGATCACAAGGGTGTGATGTTATGTTTTTAATGGTGACCAAACATATAGAAATGTGTATAAATATTGGGGTCTCTGGTGTAAAGTGAAAACAGCGATCGCACCTACCGCAAATATGTGAAATTCGTCGTAAATAGCATTCCAAGATGAATTTTCTTACCCAAACATTCCAAAACCCTTTACTTTTCGTGGGTTTGGGCAGCTTTTTTGGACAATACTGATGTGTAAATACAAAGTGATGGTCTGTGCAAAGATACCTGTTCAAATAGGCATATTCATATATTAATTTATTCCCATGGAATATATCGGTTTTAAATTTAAGCCACCTGCCAGGGAGTTTTATAGGATAATGTTGTGCGCGTGGTTGCTCCGAACGGATCTCCTCGGGTTGTGGTTTTATGGTTGCAAAGTTGAAGTTTTTTAAATGTAATAAGTGATGTGCAACATTCCTTTTTAAAAGGTAAATATTGCAACGAATTTCACAGTTGATAAATACTGGATATAATATATTAATTTTACGTTGTCAATACCTAATATCCAGTAGTAAACATATTGTGATAATAAAATTGATTTCTGATAAGGTTACGATTAGATAGTCCCGTTGACCTCTAAACAAACACGTAATACATAAATTCAACCATTAATGAGGCTTCATGGTATTTTAAAGAAATCCCTTGAGCACATTTTAAACATTTTAAGAGATCGCAGCGTCAAATTTCACCCTTAAAAACAAACCCTTAACCTAAGACAACAGCTGTTTGGTATCTCTTCTGAGCCCCGCAAGGGTACGATCTTTAAATGCGCGATGAGAGGGTCAAGCGGTGGCACTTTCTTCAGCATAATCTTTGAAGAATACTAATTTTACACATTTATTTATAGCCATTTTCCAATCATAAGCTTTATCACCGCTCTCTTCGTTTCGCCGGCTCTTTTTTTGCCGGCAACTTTTCTTCGGCGCTCTCGGGCGACTGCGCACAGAACATTTGGCAGAGAAAACAAGCCTGATTATCCAAAGTCGAGGGTCGAGTAATCTATACCGTTTATGAGATACATAGGTGCAATGCAAAATAATTATGCTTCCATAATAATGTCAAAGTGCCGGTTAAAGCAGCATCTAATAATTCTACAAAATTGGGGTTTAAATTGAATAGGACTTATTCAATATAACTTAAATGTTATAAAAATTGCTTCAATAAACTATGTTAACATTTATTTAATAACTTTCATATGATTTCATATATAAAAAAATGTCATCAAATGTAACCGGAATCCATTGATATNATACATATAAACTGAATAATATCTTGGAAGCTTTAGTGAACGCACTTTAGCTTTTGCAAATTATATGGCATGTCAAGAACTGGTATACCTATAGCTTGCAGCCTATATGGCGCTACAAATTATACAGCATGCCAGAACTGGTATACCCTTCGGGCCCTCCGATTGCTGGGTATCTAAGAGCAGTCTCTCTCTTAGTGTGTTTCGGTTTGGGAATTTCGCGGCGGGCAGTTTTTTGTTGTTTGTTCGTTGGCGCGTTCGGTCGTTTTCATTTCAGGCGCTCGCCGAACGAACGGGACGGGGACGGGAAAATAGTTTAATTAAACATTTCGAATTAAGCATTCGCCTGCTGCTGCTTAAATCGCATGAATGACGCGCCCGGCAATTTAGGGGCCAGCGAAAAAACGTGAGCGGAAGGCGATAAACGCGCAAATTGGGAGGGTCCTGCGGCTGCAAAACATGCGAGAGATTGTGCAAAAAATCAATTTGTAAGTACGGGCGCCGCAAGGCAACGAAATCCCATCGAAATGAAATGAAACGATTTTTAAGTGAAACGCAAAATAATTTAGTCAGCGAAAATGGCATTTTTGTGTCAAAACAAAATGCGAACCAGCGGCATTAAGTGCAAGAATTGCACGCGCTTTAAAGAGTATAAATTGTTGTCTTCGACGCGAGAGCAGCGCCCACAAACACAACAAAAAGAAACACGAGTGAACACAAAAGTAAATAAATCCAATTGGCTTCCAACTGGAGCGCAAGTGAGAGAAAGGAAGTGCCAGGACATGGTCGAGTGCTCTCCCCCAAATTCCATTCCCTACGGCAAGGGGGTTGTCCTGTTAAACGAGATTTAAATTTAACTGTGATAAATATATAAATATAAAAAATAAGTGAGAATTAAACCACAAGTAATTTTGTTGTTTACAACAATTTGCGCAAAGAAAACAATGTTGAGAATAATGTGTAAATATTGCGGCTACAAACAAATATTTATTGTGGGTGTTATCTATTGGGCAATAGGAGAAAAAATCTCCTTTAAATGCAATTTATGGTTACATTTTTAAAGTTATTTAAAAAGTATTACATAAAAAGTAAATTAAAATTGAGAAAAGTTAAAAATTACTTGCTGTTTAATAACATACTAGATAATGTTTAGTTGTAAACATAGGCAAAATGCTCCATTTTTGGAAAAACTAAGGAATGGGCTCTACTTTATGTCGAGAATATTAGTAATACAAATAACCTAATAATGCGTGTGGAAATTTTAGTTCCAATAACTATAGAAAAAGCATACGAAACAATGTATATCAGTTTTTAATCTGTGGGACTCACGCAGCAAACTTCACGCCTCTGTTTGTTATTTGCATAGAAGAGTGTTTCGTATTCGTATTCATTGACCTCTTGTCTTCGGGGAGTGCGTTGTTGTTATTTTTTTATTGCAAGCAGCTGCCCTTTGCGCTCTTCACGGCTCTCTCAGTTGTCATTTCCGCTTTGGCCTGTCGCATTATGTGCTCAGCCACGCTCTCATCCCACCCCCTGGCCCCTGCCCTAGCCCCGAAGGGGGTGGGTTTGCTTGCATCCGAAAATGCATTTACTTTAATTTGTTTGTGGTCCCGTCCCAATTCCATGGGGGCGTCTCCCCCGCGCCACTGCGCGCCACTCCCTCCGCTTCTCTCAGTGCACTTTCGCATCTGTCTCGCTGCCTCCGCTCCCATACAGTGACTCACAATGCTATGGCATTGCTCTGCTTGTCCGTAACAGGAGATACGGACAACGGACAAACAGAAATAACTTTGCATCCTTCGGATTAATCTGAAGGGCAGCGTCAAGACACAAGTAATCGTGAAGGATTTCGTATTTTACCAAGATAAAAGGCTGAAAAATAAGCTGGTTGTTATACATTCTTGGGTCTCTAAATCTTCCAAAATTAACCTAACTAAAAAATGTTATAAAAATTGTACACTGGCACACAAAAATGACAAATTTTTAAGGTAAAACTAGGTAGTTTTAACATAAAAGTTTGAACAATGATCATAAATTTAACTAGTATTGTTAAGTTTGGTTTTACGTATTTAATTCGAGTAGTTGAAATAAGCTCTTTACAAAATGTATTTCCAATGAATACTATGAATAAACTATTAGTTTAAATGCTTCAATCGCGATTATAAATAGTTATCATGTCTAATTTTCATGCCCAATAGTCTGTGAGTCACTGTATGTGATTTCCTGACGCCTCTCTGATTAGCTGTGTTATTATTGTTTAAATTGTTGTTGTCGCTTTTTTTTCATGCAGATTGCAGTCTTGATTGGATTCTCGTTTGCAGTGCAACTGCAATGCCACTGATAAGGGAGCCAATCTGCCTGCTCTCGGCAATCAAAAGTGTCCAGTAGCGCACAATAAGAAGCGCAAATAAGGCAATTTCTTTGTGGATTCAGAATAAAAATGTTCCACCTCGTTATAAACTACTCCAGAACTACAGGCCATTCAAATTCGCTTCAAGAAAGCTGACAAAAAAGTCCATAGATAAGAAACATTGCTCATAAAAGTCTTATCGCAGATACGCACACTCATATTTGTGGGCGGTTCTTTTAATAATTAAGCCACATACAACAAAAGAATACAAATTACTGCATCAGGGCCTTTCCAATAACTATAATGACTCAAAGCGTTTTAATAATCAGTTCACATACAGTCCACATAATAAAAACCGATAAATTCTTAATCTAGCACCATTACAATACTTAACTCTAATCACTCAAAGTTACAAAATATAATTTTCTATAACCTGATACTAAAACCTTAAAAGGGTGTTTAAAAATATATGAAAATAAAAAGCCCCAGGGAATTGAATTGTCGGCCCACTTGACCCCTCGTCAGCAGCACGTCCGGAGTCTTTATCGCTCAATTAAAGTCGCACTTGAGAATGACAGTCTAGTAGCGCTGATTTCTGCGGGGCAGTTCCCAAATGGCTCCGTATCTCGTATCTCAAGTGCAGTAACGATCCCAAGAGGGTGTCAAACTCAACAAATAAACCATCCAATCCTTAACGCTTGTATGTATTTAAGTTTAGCTGAAGATTATTCTAACCAAAGCGGTTTTAGGTCAACGTGCTTGTTTGCTAATCGTTATAATTAGAATCTTTAGTCATAAGTCTCTTAAAACATATCTCTATAAACGTATCTCAACTGCTGTAGCGATCCCAAGAGGGTGTCAAACTCCACTAATAAACCATCCAATCCTTAACGCTTGTATGTATCTAAGTTCAGCTGAAGATTATTCTGACCAAAGCGGTTTTAGGTCAGCGTGATTGTTGGCTAATCGTTATAATTTGAATCTACACTCATAAGTCTCTTAAAACATATCTCTTAAAACGTATCTCATGTGCTGTAACGATCCCAAGAGGGTGTCAACCCGGCTTTAATTTCAATAGCAGAAGATAATTCTTGACCAATGTGATTTCAGGTCAACGTGCTTGTTTGCTAATCATCAAATCTATAGCCATAAATCCCCTAAACCTCAAAAATTCGTAACATAGAATTGATACATCAGCAGAAGATTATTCTTGTCCAAAAAGATTTTAGGTCACCGTGCTAGTTTGGCAAACATTCTTGTTCGAGTAGAACTCCACATGATGCCCCCCAGGCTAACCTAACTAAACAATAGAAATTGTTAGTTTCGTCACATACATATGTGCCCCGATATCTCTATCCAATCAGCAGTCAATTATCTGTAAGCCAATTTATACTGAATATTTATTACGAATCTTGATGACCAATTAATCAAAGCAAAGTTTAAGACCTTAAAACAAGATTTATATAACTAAAATTGTTCCTAGCGGAAACCGAACTATCCCCTTTTATTTTCTTAAATATTTCTGATAACATGAAGTATTTCAAGTTCCACAATGATTAACAAAAACCAACAATTGCCGTATGGTTTATCAACAAATGAGGGTGGTAGCTTCTGTTCTGAAAGTGAAACCAACAAATAATGTACGACTTTACTTTCAATGCAAATGAATTGTAGTTGTTCTAAAAACGGAAACAATATGCGAGCAGAGCCGTGGATTGAAACATTCGCTGGATCGCAGAGCGTGGATGGTTTTTATTGCCCGCAGAGGAACCGCGGCCCAACAAAACAATTTAACAATTGGTTTGGTTTGACTTCTGGTTATGGTCTGAACACGGCTTTGTGTGATGTGTTCTGAGCGGAGCGGAGTGTCACGCCAGTTTGCGTATAGGGCAATGAAATCGAATCTATTAACTGAATGACATAATAACAAATGTCTGTTTTCGGCTGCAATTCAACAAACAGATGCCCCACTATCCACAAAAAATTCAATTTTTCCAAAATTATATGATTAATTGGGTTTTATTTATCCAATTTTATGTAATTAAGGCTTCATTTCAATCACTAGTTCATGGAGGCACTTAAATATAACTGCTTATCATGTGTGTTTCAGAAAGCAATTAAAAGTAAATATTTGCACATTTTCTATTCAATTACAAGCGGCTTCTGGTCGATTAGTTTTATCGTCACACATTTACCTTCAATTACATATCTAAATTCCTTTGAACTTGAGCAGACCAGTGGCAAGGCGCTATCTGGCCTCAAAATTTTCGGGTATAATAACTAAATTATCACTGATAACAACGTCCCAGTGCCCAGTGAATAAAACTAATCACAATAGATAGAAATGATGTGAGCACAATAAAAAAAAAATCACTTTAGATAGCATGAATTATGGGCACGTTGGCAAATGAGTTCACATTCGTGTAGCAGAAAAACGTGTCATTATATAATTTGTGTTTCTCTTGACTAGCACAATTTTTCAACAAGCAGCTGCAGTCTATTTGGCTATAATATTGCGTTGAAAGAGGGTTATAAATCTAAATATAGCTCAAATATTTGCTTTAGATGTGTGAATACACGCAAATAGAGATTCCAGTTTGCATTTTGCAGTGCCTCAAACAACTGCAATGATAAGCAAATTTGTTGTTAAATTGCGTTTAATTGCAATTGAGTTGGAACGGCGCATGCTGTTCAGGCCTAAATTTAATTAATTTGCAATTACAATTGCATTTGGAAATTTGCACAGCGAGTCGAAGCAAAGCATTGAGGTCACTCTCTCGCCCCCACAAACACACATGATGGGCTCTAACTCGAGTTCTCACGTTTTTCCGTCGTGCACACACATCGACCATTGGCACTTGGGTTTTTCACTGACTGCACTTTGGTTCAGGGCCCCATCGGAAGTCCTTGACCCGCTTCGTGGACATCCTTTAAGCGGAAGCTATCGAAGTCATCAATTTGCAGCGGAATGGCAACCAGCTTGGCCAGGCCGAAGAAAACCATCAGACACAGAAGAATTATCAAGAATATGTGACCTGCAATCACATCAAGATTGTGATTAAATGGTTTTATTTTCGTATACAATTTATTTCACCCTTTGAAGTTAAAGACATCTTTACAGGAATAAATTATACAACTTTTCACTTTGATAACTGAATTTAGAGTGATCGGAAAAAAGAGTTTACGGGCCATTGAATAATCGTGTTCCAAAAAGTGGCCAGCTGATCAAACACGAATTATGTCTTTAAAATTTGAACTGCCAGAGACTACAGTGAGGTCTTGAAATGAGGGGAAAATATATTCAGTATATAGTACAAAGGGCTTTTCTTTCACGTATCCCCTTTTTGTATGTCGCTTTCTTTAGATTGTCCATTTCCTGGGTTTATTGTATGAAATACCATTCTCTACTACCCTCAATCGATAAGTCTAGGCCACTTGATAAGGGGAATACCTTGAAATCAAACTTGTTATTAGATCAGTAATAGAAAAATAATCATGGCCTATCGCTCCGCCAATGCTTGACCCAATGAATGTTAGGAAAAAAGCCAGCTCGGGTGATAAAAACTAAGTATTTGCTACCGATAGCCCTAAGTGGCGGCCGAGTGATAGGCATAGGTCTCAGCGATTCAAAAAGCAATTACTCTTATAGAAAAGGCATTACGTAAAAACAATTATTATCTATGCCTTATACATATAATTCAAATGAATGCACTTAGAAAGGTGCATCGGAGCAGCTCAGGAAACAACTAAAAGTGCAGTTTAACTTACCTCTGATAAGTTGGCAACAAAGCGATTAAAAAACAGAACAAAACCGAGCTGAAAACGTTCGGAAGAAGCGCGTGCAGATTGTTTAAAACACCATAGAGCTCAGTCTTCAGGTTGCATTTATTAACGAACACTCGATTCGCGCGGTCTCCAAACTGCAGCCAGTTTTTCAATTATTAAAGCCACAATCCGAAGTGGCAGCTGTTATTCGCCTCGATTATTACCATTTGTGTTGATGCTGCTTCTAAACAAATAAAATTAATAAGTTGGTGCTAAATACATATGCAAGTAAACCCAAACAAAAATGTGTATTTACGTAGTATGGCAAAATAAATAGTATAGGTTCTAAATGGCGAGTTGAATGCTCGCCTGCAGTGATAAATCCAATATCGAAAACTTTGAGTAACCCATTCAAGTGCGTTGAATGAATCATTAACAAAATGAAATTGGTTATCAAACTTTTCGGGCCCATTCAGCGACGCAACTATAAATCGGTTAAATAAAGGCGAACCTAAACCTCAAAGCTGAGCCGTAACTGAAAGACTTATCTTTATTGTAGTGCGAAGGGTAATTACTATTTCATTTGCTAAATTTGCTAAACAAAAACCAATGTATATCTTTATGTTGTCTGTCAATTTTACGATGCAACCTCGAAAACATAGAAATTTGTTGCGGGCACTTGAGATTTTTCGAAGACTTGTTTACTTAGGCCAAAAAAGCATCCATCTGGCATTATCTTAAAATCAAAACAAAAAAACTAAGGAAATACACACACCGATGCGTGCGAACATCTTAAAATAAAATAAATAAGAATAACTAGATGGGATTTTTGCACTTTGTAGAAATAAATATTTATCAGTAACGCCGCTGGCGACCAGAGAATGCAACTCCAAACTAAGGCAATTGTCACGTTTTGCATGAGATTAACACAGTTTAGGAAACTGAACCGGGGCGACAGAAAACCGTTGAGCACAACCAGCGCAATTTTCAGATACTTTACACAAGTGAACCAGAGCAAGCAGATGCACTGGCTGGGGTTTCCCCGAATCCATATCTCTGCTTACGAGTGAATCGTCTATATCTAAGGTAGAACCGATTTGTTTACGTTGCAGAAAATGTAAGGCGTGATTGAGGCGGATTGGCAAGCAAAAGAAACGCAACCAAAGAACGCACAAAGTCCTCTTAGTGACGGATAGTCCACGATCCGTCGGATAGTTCCTCCAAACCTCCAAAAGAAGTTCAGAAGCCAAGCCAAATGACTGCCAATAGTTTACTGGGAAGGTCCATACTCAATGAAGGTGAGCAATCATATATTTCTATTAGTTTGGGCTATTAAACATCATCTCTTGCTCTTTAGGACGTTCCAATAAGCGATCCTTTGTGTCGCTGATCGTGGGCCTGGTCGTGGGCTTCATCCTGGCCGAGCTGTTCGTCTACTCCTCCGCGCCGGAACGTGGCGAGTCCTCGCCGTACGATGGCCATCGGCACGGCGATGTCAACGATGCCCACCACAGCCACGACATGATGGACCTAACCGGCCCGGAGCAGGATGTGGGCAACCACGAGCACGTGCACGAGAACTCGACGATTGCCGAGAAGCTGTACGGCGAGGTGCGCATCCTCTGCTGGATCATGACCAATCCTAGCAATCACCAGAAGAAGGCGCGTCATGTGAAGCGCACCTGGGGCAAGAGGTGCAACAAACTGATCTTCATGAGCTCCGCCAAGGATGAGGAACTGGACGCAGTGGCGCTGCCGGTGGGCGAAGGCCGGAACAATCTGTGGGGCAAGACAAAAGAAGCGTACAAATATATCTACGAGCACCACATCAACGATGCCGACTGGTTTCTAAAGGCCGACGATGACACGTACACGATAGTCGAGAACATGCGGTATATGCTGTACCCGTACAACCCAGAGACACCCGTTTACTTTGGTTGCAAGTTCAAGCCATATGTGAAGCAGGGCTACATGTCTGGCGGCGCCGGGTACGTTCTCAGCCGGGAGGCAGTGCGTCGCTTTGTGGTCGAGGCCCTGCCCGACCCCAAGCTGTGCAAGTCGGACAACACCGGCGCCGAGGACGTGGAGATGGGCAAGTGCCTGGAGAACGTGAAAGTGCTGGCAGGCGACTCCCGCGACTCCAACGGGCGGGGTCGCTTCTTTCCCTTCGTGCCGGAGCATCATCTTATTCCTTCGCACACGGACAAGAAGTTCTGGTACTGGCAGTACATCTTCTACAAGACCGATGAGGTGAGTTTTATTGATTTAAGAAAATAATTGAAACTTATAATGGGTGATGAGTAAAATATAATATTTAAGGGGTATCCAAAGATGTAGTTATTAACAATCCCTCTCCTTTTTCCAGGGCTTGGACTGTTGCTCCGACAATGCCATATCCTTCCACTATGTCTCGCCGAATCAAATGTATGTCTTGGACTATTTGATCTACCATCTGAGACCCTACGGGATCATCAATACCCCAGAGGCCCTTCCCAATAAACTGGCATTGGGTGAACTGATGCCATCGCCCAAGGAACAGGCCACCGAGAGTTCGAGTGAGGCCGCCTCAACAAAGACGGAATAATATTATTACTATATAGAGAAAGCTGCAAAGACTCCTAATGTATATAGATAGCTTTTGTATATAAACAATTTCTATGTGGAAATAGCTAAAAAACGAAATCCTCTTAAGCTATATTAGCATTGCCATTTATATTACCATACATTGTTTGAGTCATTGGCCTTTCAATTAGATAAATTTCCTTTTCATATCCTAAATAGTTTCTGTTCTCCACATTTGTACAAAATATGTGTCTTAGTTTAAGCTGTTCATTTAGTTCTAACTAAGCTTAGGTTGTAAAAACAAACTATAGAAAATCATCACGAATAATGTGCTTTCATGAATTCATATTTCCTATTTCGTTAGGATTTTTCAACCTACACAATAACTTTAGGTATGCATACTTTGTATTATAGTTATTATTTCTCTTGTGATTGAGATATTTCGTATTATAGAGCATATCTACCGAAAACATGTATTTAATAAACATTCATTGTACTACGAGAACTTGTGGATCGTTTTTCAAGGTTTTTCGCATGCTGTTAACAGATATCTAACAGATAATTTTTGAATCTAATAAAATCATTAACCCTTTGAGGTTTGGATTTTTATACATTCACTCATAGGTAGCGCCACTAAAAATAGCTAAGTTTCATGTAGATATGCTGCTAAGCTAGGTGTCGCTTTTTTACACACACTTTTTATGTAGATAATTATTTCAGTCTAGCAAAATGTTATTTGACGATTTCTCTAGGATTTAGAGGATTTTAAGAGTCAATTTTTTATATAAAGTCAAGTATAGAATATGGAAATATTTGAAAAACAAATTGGTAAAATGTTTGAGGATATACTGTGCCTAGTTATCATGCAAGTTTGCCAAAGGGATAGACAGTTTACAAAGCAACGAGTTTTTGGACCCCATTGTTTTAATAGGTTCACTGAATTCGCAGTTACTACAAAACAACACGCGTAGTTGCTAAATTAATAATACATTAATATCAAGCAGGTAACAAGTCTCTAAAACAGCGTTTGAAAAAGATAAGTTTCCTTTTTCCCTCAACCAATAGTGAATATTTTCAATATTCACCAGAAAAATATGCCTCGACTCGTAAGCCAGATGTCCGGTTTAATTTTAATCAATTAGAATAAAATCGGCAAATCTATGAGCTCCTGCTGGAGCAGTTAAGGAGAAATGACTTACAATAAAACTGTCAAAACGTCAACCACTAAGCTATAAATGGCTATTCCCCGAGCACTGAATCCCGAATGCTGAACGGAGGCCACAGGGCAATTTAATTGATTTGGGCTAAGCCGCGTTGGCAGGCGCGCTTTGGGAGACTGGGAGACACTTTGAGAGCTTCCGGTTTCATGAATAAATATATACAATATTGGCTTAAATGTATACAAATATATGCGGCTATGACTTTTGCATATTTTAGGCAACATTACCGAACATAAAGCTATTCCATGTATTATGCAAAACGCGGTGTGCTGTTTGCGGAAATCATTAATTTATGCGTCACCAAGTGCAAATGTCCATGCTGTTTATTTGGTTTGCTTTTTTAATTGCGTTTCTAAAACGGTCGAATGCTAAACACATTTGAAATTATTGCATTCGCCGGGGTGTGCAATTAAATTTGTTGAATCTTCTGCTCTAATTCAATTATTGATGCAAATAAACTGCTAGCGATGCGCAGGTCAATTGCAAAAGTTTGCCAAAGGCTTTGGGATTTTGGAAGAAAGAGGTACGAAATACGGAAATTACATTGCGTAACGAAAATCAGCCGGTTACGCTTTTTCATAGATACATGCCGCGCACTTCTCATCCGCAATGTTTATCCAATCCTCCCTACGCTCATACACAAGCCGCGAATCTAATAAGTACTTCGAACTTACCTGGTCGTAAGGATTAAGGACAGGATTAAGGACTCTGGATATACCTGTTAATAACCTGCGACTCCTCTTTCTTGTTTCTGGTCTATCTCCTTGGCCTTCGTTTTCCAATTGCAAACACGCGGCCCCTTCATTTTGATGAAGCGGATCGCTTGTATGCACTGCTTCAGGCCAGATGGAGGATAATTTCCTTGGATGCCTTCTGCCCCAGTTATAAGTCGAGTCCGTTAGACTCAGGTGGGCGGTCCTCTCGGTCCCAATCTCCTTAGGGCTTGCAGTTCTCTGATGGAGCGGATCTCCAGGTTCAGGTGGGATGATGATGCAGATGATTTGGGGGTGGCGAAGGTGATGTCCAAGCGGATCCTCCATTTCCCAGTAGATCGTTGGCGGGAGATCGGGCGAATCCGATGCTGGAGAAGCGCTCCTGTCAGATCGACGTCTGGCGAGGGGAACTAGAGGGGGAAGAGAGGAAAAAAATTTGTTTGCTTACCCAAAAAATCGGGCTTTATGGGTTTAAGATATGCATTTTTTGCTAGAACCAGTTGAGAATTTTAATTTCGCGACAGAAATATTAAAAAATACTGGTATTAAATATAAGTTAATATGTAAGTATTTTTATTATATAAGCTCAAGATATAAGTGTTCAACGGACAGACCGACAGACAAACGGACAGACAAACATACAGACAAACGGACAGACAGACAAACAACAAAACGAATATACTGGATATAAGTATACGACTTAGGTATCTCTTACGCTTAAGGTACAAAGTTCGGATATTTTATTTGTATAGCCAATATCTATCTAGCTATATCTATCCAAAGACGCAGTCACTCACCTCTGCATCCCTTCAAACAGGTGGAAACCAAGGACCGGGTATTTATAGTCCAGACACTCGGCTATAATCGTTCTAACTTGTTTAGCTCTTTAGTAGTATATAATTTTTTTTTTAATTAAGGTTTGACAATATCAAGTTCCCATTGGTGGTTGCCATTTCATTCCGAAATCCCCATGCCCTGCAGTGTAAAAGAAATATTTTGAACAGCAGCTGCAAGTTTTTCCATTTTCTGTGTCCGGCGCTTTCCTGGTAATTGAAGCGTTAATGAAAAACTTTGACAAAAACTGCAACGCACCAGCAGCAAAGTTCGGAAAATGCCCCGAAAATGACAAAGAGGGCGAACGAGTATCGGTTGGAGGACAGCAGCTGATGAAAAAATAACAATAGTCTCACGGGGTTGCGGGGCCAACCCGGCGTATGATTAATGCTATCCAGGCATCAATGAAAATCAATTAATTAACGACAACAACAAGAAGAGCCGAGCCTTCGAGACTGGGACTGGCGGGCAAAAATAAAGGACACGCGCTTCGGCTCATGAATGAATCAACGATTGAATGAATGAATGAGTGTAATGACTCTTTCATTAAGCGCTGGACCGTGAATAAAGCATTAACCAACCAGGGCCCAAACAGGAGCATAAAGTGGGGGCATTGCGCGGGGAGGAGCTGCATAAATTTCCATTTAGTTAGACAAATGTGACAAAACGGAAATTGCAAACGGAGCTGAGCCCTCGTTGCCAGACTCTCGGCAGCATTCCGGCTTCCTGTTTGCTCCAAGTCCCAGGCCGGGCTCAAGGATCCACGGCTCGAAGGCTCCGAGGCACCTCGACTCGTTTATTGGCATTTCGCTGGCTGACTGGCATGGCCTCTGTTGTCGGCACCAGACCGGCTCCCCAACTGGCTTAATAAATGATGAACACGTTGAAGCATATTGAAATGTAATTCATAACGTAGCAGCTTCGATGCCACTTCCCTGGCCTTGCCATCGTCCTCTTGCTGTTCCAGTTTGAGTAAGAATACAATATCGCATTGCGCATACGTCATGTTGGCCAACACCACAGGATGTGTGCCCCTCTTTCATATGCTAATTAAATTATGCAACGTCCAGAGCTGCATGTAATTCAATAAACCCAGAGAAATCCGCAGCTGCTTGTGATTTAATACTCGACGGTGGCAATAAGATACTCGCAGGCACAATTACCAAGAAATTATGCCATGCAAGGAATTCGATTTACACATATAGTAAGGCGGCCTCAAGATGCAAACATAATTGTATTGTCTTGTTTTCGAGTCCTGCAAATATTACCAATAAAATGTTGTGGTATAGACTTCCCAATTCAATGAGCCAGTTAATCTGCTACACGCTTTTCAAACTACAATTAAAAGTCAATTAATATTAAAAAGGAGAAGCCAAAACATTTAACCAATTATGAAAATAATTTCAACAATTTTTATTCCATTAATTCATATGAATTTCATATATAATTCAATGATTCCACGCACAAATTTGTACCAACGTAATTGTACATTTTAAATATTTTCGGTTTTAACAAAAACAACCATTTGTGCAGCAAGCAACGGCAACTGAATCAATTAAAAAAGTAATCAATTTGTTTACCTACTGGACAAAAAATTAAATTTATACTCTCACCGGAAATAAGTGATGACTCTGGGCTTCGATTCAGCATCGGACATAACATACATATCTCTGACTCAACAAAGATAAGCGTTAAATTTGTGTTCCACCAGCCGACCAATGTCCATAGTTTGCTCCTGGCCATCTGTCTTTTAGTGGACGCCCGCCTGCCGGCCTGTCTTCCGTTTTACATGGAAAATGAAAACTTTCATTGGCCACTTTCGTGCTGCGATTTTCTTTTTTTCTTGCTCTTGTTCTTGTTCTGGTTTTTTTGTATATTTTTTGCTCTTTCGTGGGTCCTCGAATTCCGAGCTGACAAACTTTATTATTTCGCTAAAAACTTTTTAATGACAAAATCAAATTGAAGCCGGCCAAAAAAGTTGTGGGCGAAATGATAAAGGCAGAAGGAGCAAAAGAAATCCAAGCTGCTGTTTACCATATAAGTTAGGGCTTATTAAAGTAGACCAAGTAATCAACCGACAGCTGCTGTATATTTGCGACCCTCACAAAACGTATCCTCCAGTTTTTCCCCAAACATATGCATTTTGTGGGTCACGGAATACCGCTGGGAAAAATTAGTCCCGTACCCAGTTTCATGCCACATTTAGTTGCAACTTCCTGCCCCATTATTTAGCCCCTTGCATCGTGCCACACATAAAATATAATGTATGTGTCCAATGGAGCATTCATTCATCGCGAGGCAGTCGCTTATAAAAGTGTCAGGCCATCAGGGATATTGAGTTTAAAGCTCTAATGTTTATGTTTATCGATTATGCGACACACACAAGCCCACACATAGTTTCTGGCTTTGATGAAGTATTTTTATGGAACCGCACAAAACATGGACGCTGGGGGACATACATATATAGCCAGTGGTATTGATAATGTCATAGATTGTTTAAGTTTAATTTGATTGGATATTTTTGGATTCAATGTTGAATCCTTCCCTATCCAAATTTGTTATAAGATAAAGATATTACGTAAGCTCAAATGTCCCTAATTCTGTGAAGCCCACTGTAAATGTTTGAGGGATGGACGGCCAAATGCTTATGTGGTCGTTCAATCAAAAGCCCCCCGGACATGCCATGTGAGCTTCAGGAACAGCGCTGTATTCTGGAATTGGAAACCCATTTGTGCCGAAGGGATAATTGCAACTATTTGTTAGAGAAGGTCTCTCGTGTGTGTGTGTGTTTGTGGGGCCATAAAAACCAAACTAAAATGCAATATTTTAGTAAATTAACGCGTTTGAGAGCGATTGAGAGGATGCCATGGCCAGGCAGCCAGCACCATCAATCACGGGCATGTCAATTTACAAAAAGGGAAGCACCACGCACGACAAGTGGCCATGCAAAATCAATAAAATTGTTAGCTAGCACAAAACTGACTCATTTATTTAAACAATCAGACCGGATGCTGGCCCAAATGTGACTCAAAAACTACATTTGTTAGATCCGGTTAGGGGAATTCCCTTGGCTTCTGGTTTTCAGCACTTTTTGGCTGCTTCGGTTTTCCCACTCACATGTGTTTGCCATTTGGGCCACCTCTCATCCTCGCTTTCGGCCATAAATCTTCTTGCGGCTGACACAGAAAGTAACAAGTGAGCGATTGTAGTCGAGTGTCTCGACTATAAATACCTGGTTCTTGATTTCTACCTGCTTGCAGGGGTGCAGAGGTGAGGAAGTCCAAGGAAATGGACCTTGGGCGGCGCTGGAAGTCTAAGGAAATCATCGTCTATCTGGCCTGAAGCAGTGCATCCTAACTATGTGCTGCACCAAAATCTAGACGTTCATATGGACAAACGGACGGACGGACAGACAGACATGGCTAGATCGACACGGCAGTTGATGCTCATCATGAATATACCTTATACTTTATAGGGTCGAAAAAGAATCCTTCCCCCTGTTACATACATTCGTAAGAATTCAATACACCCTTGATCCTTTTAAGAACCGGGTATAAAAAGTTATAAATTCCCTTTCTATTTTTCGTCAAGCAGTCGTATTTGGGTTTTGGCATATGATTGATGTTTTTCAACCCCCCAGAAATGGGTCGCAAAGAGCGAAGCATCCTTTAATTACTGGAGTGTTGCTAATTGAATTAAACTCAGGCCATCAACAATTGAAAATGATTATCAGTGGCTATCGTTTGGTGGGGAAGATATGCATCCCCTTTGCCATATCCTTGTCGGGGGCCACAAACAAACAAAAGCTAATGAGGCACTCAAGCTTTCAGCTCCTTTTTCCGCTCGCTTCATCTCTGTCCGCGGCAGGTTTTCAGCTGGTTTTTCGAGGCTGTGCAGCCTCTCCCATCCGCACTGACACTGAGAAATTGCAAGCGCAATGAAATTAAAAATAACTCAAGCAGAAGTCTTGAGAAACAAAAGCATGGCTGGCAATTTATGAAGCTCCCTTCCCGAAAGGTCATCCCCAGACCGGGGCACAAAAGGCTTAAGGTATTGTTAGCCCAAAATGAATCCAGCTTCAAAAACAAAGGCCGAAAAAGCGAAAGCAGAAATTCGTTAGCACGTTGATTTATCATCGACAGTTTGCCCCGTGTCTCCACGAACTAGCCATATAGTAGTTCTATACATAGTATGGCTATGGCTAAATGCCCTGGAAGGGTCGCAGGACAGAGGGGCGCTAGGTGAGTCCTGCACCGCAAGTAATTCAATAACAGCCAAGTAGCACCACCGGCACCGGCACGGCACCGGCACAAAAGGCGGGCAACGGTCAGAATGCCGAGTAACGAATGCGAGTAAATTGTGATATAAATCACACAAAACAACGGAGCACGAAACATGGAACACGAGAGCCACCAGGACCACCAGGACCAGAAGGGAAGGCAAAAAATCGTTCCACTTGGCAACTGACAGGCGGCGGAAAATCCAAGTCAAGCGAAACCAGGGACCATCCCACCGGGCACCAAGAGTGGCAGCAAGAAAAACCCGAAAATGAAACTCGTTAGAAGTTTTCTTTCGGCCACAGTCCTGGAAGAGGCAGAGCCGGCAGAAATGACTGAGAAGGCAACAAACAAAAATCAAAGGAGTCGCTCTGGCCGGGGGCCTGATGTTTGACCAAGCTGCGAGGTAGGAATGCAGAGTTCCTCTAAATACAATACAAATAAATTAAATTAAAGAGTTCATTGGGAACGGAATTCAGAGTTCTGCTGTTCAAATCATAATGAAAGATTCTGATTTATATATAAAGAATTCCACCTCATTCGCTAGGTATTTGGAAGCATAGGAATATTTATTTCGTATAAGATTACTTTATAGCGATGTCCAGTCTTTTCTCTATTGAATTACTATCATCATTTATATTAAGAGACTAAACGAAATATAGAGAAAATTTGTTTGTATGAATATATTAAAGCAGGTAGATCCAAAATCTCTCCATTAGGATGGCTTTAAGTAAAAAATGTTGAACGATTTTCTAGATATTGCTTAAAAGAATGATCTTCTATTTGTTTTGTAACCCAAAAACCACCCCTCGCAGCTGGCAAAAATACTATATAAGCGGCAATTTGTCTGAACCGAAAATAATATTATTTAAATGCCTAACCATACTTGCGGAGAGTATAAAATATATGGAACACACACAATGTGTAGTATGCTCGCATGCATATCCGCCCACACGCACTCTTCAGTTGATGAATGGCCGTAAAATGAAGTTTAATTAAATTTGGCGAACCAAAACACAAAGTCATAAATAAGTTGAATAGAAGACCCTGGGGCGTATGGATTAAAAATCAAATTATAATTAAAACTTGCTGGAAGAAACACATATATATATTCTGCTCTTATTTACCCAAACTTGTTGCTCACGAAGTTTAGCAACTCAAACAAGGCTGCTTTAATTTCGAACTTAACATTTGGTATGAAATGCCAAGCTTTTAAATTACAGAACATCCTTCAATATCAATGGATGGTTTGGATAGAAATGCTTGTGTGACATTTCCCCAATATCATTTGCCTCTGCATCAGCAAATTTCCTGTAGCTCCTCAGAACCAAAACATGTGCTTGCTTATTGCAGTTTCATTTCGTTTCGAGTACACGCACATGTCACAGGACCTGGTCCCGGTTGTGCTCCTCTTGCAGTTGCCTGTCGGCAATTTTGCCGGAGTCTGTTTGCTGTTGTCCAGCAATTTCCTAAGCGCCTGTTCCAACACATGTTCCCTTGTTTGGCCAAACACTCAGACCGAAATGGTTTCTTGGTGGCCAAGCGCACACCATGGCGTATGCGTAACGTCGAGAGCAGTAAGGCAGAAAACTGCATCCTGCCGTTGAGTGGTAAATTCACAAAAATTTACTTTCAATCAATAATTCAACGGAAAACTTGATCCTTCGTGTTGAAGGAGGAGAAGGAGGAAACACGCCTCATCTCTTGAATTTAATTTTGCATGATTTGTGCTGCTTGTGTGACCAGCCTGTGGCCAATAAACGTGACTCGGCCACGTTTTCTGGCTTCCTGGCTTAAGTCTTTATGTAAATTTGGTCTGCCCGCCTCCCCCGAAACTGTGTGGCTTGTTTTGTCTCCCGCCAGCGGGTTGCAGGCGGTGGCAGCTGCAGCAACATTGTTGCACGTACGAACATAAATATTCGTTGGTGCCTGGACGGGGAGGCCTTTGCAAAAATAATGCCAAAAATTGTGTAAGCCATTGGCCATTGAATCGGATTCCAGATCCATTTAGTCCCCGGGCCAATTGTGGCTCATGGCTCATGGATTATGTTGTATTCGGTGTCAACAATTTGAGTTTAAAAGGCCAGCACAAATGTGATTCTCCCGCCCCAAGTGTTGGGCACGATTAAGGTTTAATTAGAAATAACTCGAGGCACGCAGCAAGGAACAGTGCATTTGATGCTGGACAGCAACAGCAAGGGGCTGTGGTGTTGTTATATATACAAGTATATCTGGGTATATATATATGGTATTGCAGAGAGCATGGGTATGTGGCTGTGTTTGCCAAGCATTTGCACACATGTCGGAAGCAAGCTTGGCATTGTTAGACATCGGACTGCAAAGTTAATTTGCAATTGAAATGGCAAATAGAAAGCGTCGACCGAATTCACTTAACGCAAGCTGTCCGTTTCCAAGGAAGCCAAACAGGCGGAGGAAGATTCCATATAGATATGGATGCCATCCTGTCCATTGTCCGTTGGCCGTTTGCCATTGTGCTTGCTAGCTCGCAATTAAAACCGGATGCTGAATTTTGCTCAAACATTTGACTCGACTTTTTCCATCGTTTGGGCATTTATAATCGCAAAATGTTCTGCATAAATTGGACAAAAG
Organism: Drosophila ironensis; assembly: GCA_021223825.1. Lineage (NCBI taxonomy): Eukaryota > Metazoa > Arthropoda > Insecta > Diptera > Drosophilidae > Drosophila > Drosophila ironensis. The sequence goes on from JAJJHQ010004879.1 coordinate 676,227, forward strand.
GCACACGCTTGTTGGGTCCTTTGTATGCGCATAAATTGAGCCAAATTGCGCTGGTGGCTAATTATTATGCGTCGCTTCAGAAGCCCCTAAAACTATGACCTCACTTTCAGGGAGTCGCCGGGATTAACTCTTGATTAGGCAGTTAGTCGCTTCGGTAGTGGGGGCGAAATAAAAGCGCAAAAAAATAGAACGCATAAAATGTTAATTGTCAGCAAATAGAGCTGCAGCTTGGCCATAAAACTCATGCAATGAAAAAACGAGTGGAAAGCTTCGGCTCGGTCACGAATCCCAGATACACTTTTGACCTACAAATGCATGCTTTTTAAATGAAATCAATTATTTCTGGATAGCTGTTCAATTATTTGATATTCCATAGTAATCACTGCATTTCATTACATAAATTTATTGGTAATTTGTGATTCCATTAAAACACAATTGACAAATGAAGCGTTGTGATTAAATCAGAAAACATAGCCATACTAGGAATGGAAAATTGAAATACTTGCAACCCAGAAACCCCAACAAAGGGCATAATCTCTCTGTTGATTCCACAGTTGTTTGGCTTTAACGACGCATGCGAGGGCCGTTGGTATTTGCTGTTGGTGTTGGCGTCAAGCATTCCCCTCATAAAGCCACTTTTATCATCGCTCCATTGGCGCTAAAATAGTTGCCACCGCACAGCAATGCACTCGCATTATGCGGCTGGTATTCAGAATGATGATAAATTACAACGCACATTTCGAGGCAGCAACTAATCTGGCATAATATTCAAATTGAATGGCCTTCCGCAATTCACGCTTCGATTGCGGTAATTAAGCCAAAATCGTTGCCGGTAAATGTATGGTTATTGCCGAGGCCCCAAGGGCGGACGATGGCTGCTGACTTGAGCCCAGGATCGAATGCAAATTCCAATTCCCGGTATCCAAGCTAAGGCCCTCCCCGGCCGGCTATCATTTACATCAAAGACCTATCCATGCTGGGTGCCAATCATTCGAAAACCAAAACTTAGAGTAATCAAAGCGCAAACCAAACAATGGCAAAGCCTAAAAATACCAAAAGAATGCGAGGAGACCGAAATGGATGATGGAAGATGGAAAATGGAGGCCTGGGATCGGGGGTCATATGGCAGAAAGGATTACACGTGGCAGCGGGGACTGGGAAATCCCCTTTCGGGCCACTTGGGCACGCTGCGGCTGCTGCTTCACCGGAACTGCCGGTCTAAGCAAAAGGCGGCTGAAAAACAACCCAAGAACGCAGGAAGACGAAAGCAGAAGGCATCAAGGATGGGGTCTGGGACCCGGAAAAGCACACAAAAACCAGGAGCAAAAAAGGCGCAAAAACACGCATGGGGGCTTAATCGTATCTGAGTTTTTCGTTGCTTTTGTTTCGATTTCTGATGATACTGATTCCGAAGATGCTTTTAAAACAACTTTGACATGCTCTGGGAATATATTTGATAAATATTTATACAAAAAATAGTCATTGAAAGCTGCAGGGATTTGTTGAATTCAAATCCTATAGTCCTTTGTAAATCTTAAGATATCATAACCAAAAGAGAGCCACCAAATAGGGCTTACCAAGGCCGTTGCGAACTGCAAAAACCTGTTCAAATTAAGCTTAGTCCCAACCCTCAAATCAACCCTAAACCTGAGGAAATCTCTGCTCCATTTGCGAGCAACACAATTTCCGGTAACAGAAAAACAAAAAGGGGGAAAAACATGAAAAAATCCCGCAGAGGAGAGCAGTGTACCTGTGCTGATTGTGATCTCTGCCGTCACTCGTTATGTAATTAAATTGCAATTAGCACACAGTTAATTGATGGCATTTTTAAATTACACACACGAGGAGTTCGCAGACGCTTTCAGTATTTGGATAGGAAAGCCCGTGTGCACTTGAGTGTGCTTTTTGGGGGGTAACACGTGCGGAATCAACGTGTTGCTCCTTGGAATATGTAAATATGCCCCGCACAGGTTGCACAAGGAAACTAGGAGAGTTGCGTGGCTATCCCTGAAGCGGAGATGAGGGTTTCCTGCACTGGGCTTCCATCAACAAGTTTTTGAATTTCTCGACTTTGGCCCGCTTTTCTCTGGGCTCAAAAAAACACACACAGAAACACACAAAATAAGAAAACACGAAAAAAACACAATGAAACACTGAAAATGTAACAAAACAAACAGATAAACAAACGCTCGCACAGACAGGCACCCACTTAATATCCCCCTGCCTCCATTCCTGTCATAAAAAAATACTTCGCCCCTTGGTCCTGCGATTCCTGCGAGTCCTGCGAGTCCTCAGTACCAGGCTGCCCGAGTGCTTGGCGTTTTTCGTCCCTCGGATTTGTTTGTAAAAATAAAAGTTTTATCAAGCCGAAGGAGAGCTCTCTAAACGCGTTCTCGCGCCGACCGCAAGGACTCTCCCATGCACTGAAAAAAATGCTCAAGGGCTGTGCCAAAACAGTGGTATTTAATTGTGTCCACCATCTTCTTGATGAGAATAAAACCATAAATTTTGTTATATTTTTAATTGAGTGAGATATAGTTAGGGAAATTATTATACCTAAAAGGTAAAACGATATATGGTGACATAAGAATATTACGTATACGTACCATAGGCCAAACATTAAGCTGCTATAATTTTCGTCGATATTTTGATGCCTACTAATTTGGCTTATTAAAAAAATCCCAAAGACAATTATTTATTCAGAGTTTACAATAATAATCAGAAATAATCTCTTTTCTAGAGCCTGGACTTAAGCTCTTAGAAAATTAAAGTGAATTTAAAAATTGAATTAAAAATTAAAGCCGTTCTTCCGGAATTTTAGATTATATTTCATGCATATTTTTATGTAACACATGCAGATAGTAAAGATAGCAGTTTAAGGGCTATAAAATGACCAAAACACTCGCCCCAAAGTAGAACCAAAGTAAAATAACTTTTAACTTTGAAAATAATGTTTTTATAACTCATATAAAATAAGTTGGCTGATTACCATAGAAATATATTCAGCCAATATAGGTTTCCTTGTAGTTTTTTTCGAATATTTAATGCCATTTGGTCCCACTGTTCCAACACAGCTGGTTTTTGTCGTGACATTACGTATACGTACGTGAGAGAGCCGGATCCACGGCCGGAGAGAGCGGCGCGGAGCGGCGGCAGTTGCGCTCTTTGGCGCAGTGTTGTTTTTGCTCCTGAATTTTCCAGGGGGCTTTTCATTTTCATCTGCCCGCGAATCTCGGGCTCCGTTCAGTTTCATCTGAGACGTTTGGCTTGGCGGTCGATAAAGCAACCCCAATTCTCTGGCCGGTCGAACGCATTCGAAAATACGAACCGAATACTATTTTCGGGCGATTTTTGGAAAAACGTGACTTGAAAAAGTGTTTTCAAAACCCAGAATACACACAGTGAAGTTGGACCGGGAGTTGGAACCTCCGAGTGTGTAGTTTTGTGCCATTAGCGAGTATCCTGCGGCGTTCGAGCGTTTTGCATTTGCCGTCGCTAATTTTGAGCCCGGAGAACTGCAACTGACAGGCGGCAATCGCCAGCCGAAAAAAAGGGACAAAAAGGGAAGGAATTCGGAAAGGAAGCGAAAAACTTTTGCCACTCCACGCACTCCATTGAGATCCCGGGAAATTGTTGCCCTGCCAAGCCTCAAGCTGGGCGATTACCGCAAAATGACACGTGTCAGGCGCATCGTGGTGAGTCCTCCAAAGCATCTGCCCTTTCCGCCTTTAAGATTGAACACTTTAAAGCGAAGGCTTCACTCAACTTCCACAAAAAAAACAAGCCATACATATATACACAAGCGCACAGAAAACACATTTTTCAGAGACCGAATTTTTGTGGGCAGGACTCGCACTCGCAGCATGCCTTTTTGCCCTTTCTGTGGCCCGTTTCTGCTCTACCAAATTGAATTTCACATTTTAACGCGTTTGCATGCCAACTCTCTGTATCCTGTTGCCTCCACCCCTCGATTTTTACTACTAATTTTATATTTATTTTCATTTTCCATCGAATTTGGCGCTCTTTGAACTTTTGCCAGTCGTCGATGGTAGCTCGCCGCTAATACCCTTTAGCCGCAGGATATTAACGTGAGCCTTTTGACCTTGTCGCCGGCGGTTAGGCTCCCGACGAAGGCAGCCGCCTCCAGATAGATGGAATTTAATTTTTGGTAAATTAGAAGCGAATGTTCTTGCTGTTTCCACCAATCAAATGGCTAAGCTGCCTTTAGAGTATCTCGGGACACGTCTTGTCGGGTTACCTTTCAGCTTTCTTTGGTTCTGTGCAAACTTTTTTACGATTATTGCCATCGCCTGGTAGGAGGACGACGGCATTCACGTGTGTTTTTGTTGCCATTTTATGTGCTTGCCGGCCCCGAAAAACGTGAGGTTAAATTCAAGCCCAAACTAAGCGTTATCAGGCAGCCAAGTTGGCAGCCAAAACCGCACAGTCGTGTATTAATTCGAAAGCAGGCCTTATCCCGCGGCTCCGAGCTGGCCAATTGGCTTCTTTTTTCGGCCGGCAGCCGCTAAAAATTCCAACAAGCGGAAGTCCGGGAAAAAATGAAGGAATGCAAATGCAGTTTGCGGAACTTTGGCGGAAATTCCCGCTTTTTGCAGGCACTTTTTACCTCTTGGGCTTATTTCGGGCAACAGCTGCACCGGAGCGCAAAAGGTATGAAAAGCCAGGTCAGAAACGTCGCCCGAAAAATGGTGGAAACAAAGCCCGAATAACGAAAGCAAAAAGGGGAAAAGGGCCCGAGATGGAAAAATGTCAAAACAAGCTACTAAAGCGATTTGTGGAACCCAGGGCGACGGTGGGGGCAGAGGGGCTTTCATAGAGTGAAACACGGCGAGGGCCAATGTCGAGCATACGCCAGGTTGGACATGAATTTGGGCAAATATTCGGGGCCAAGTTGATTGAACCTTGAACGGCAAACTTTTTCTTCTGTCAGGGCAGCTTTTCTGGGTTATCGCTTTACCCGATTTCGACTTTTCCATGTACTTGGCACTCTCTGTCAAATGCCAGAGAACACACATTTTCGAAACTGTTTCAGCTGCGGGAACGAACAGCTTCATTTGCTCAACTTGTGCCCGAGTTCGGCCATTAAAGATCATCAATCTGGCCCTCATTATTCAAAATGCCACCCCCAGTGGCTGGGCAGGCATTAACCTGTTGTCAGCCATTCGCATTGTCAAGATGCCAGCCACACACTTGGGCAGGGAAAGAAAAGCGTTCCAAGTTGGAAAAATGAATTTCTACTAACTTGAATTATGGTTCTCCCTGGTTACCTTAAATGTTCTATTAAAGGCAACCATAAGCAGCATAAAATTTAATTTTATCCGGCCAAAAATAACATTCTTGTCCCTTTGTCATTTGCATACAATTTTTGGGACACTTGCAGGTACTTTCAGGTTGCTTTCCATTAGTTAATTCTCGGAAAAAGTTGTCATTTTTTTCTCACAGCACACACTTTTGCTCAGACACAAATCAAATGTAACAGGCACACTTGTAAAGTGTCCTGCTCATCCCAGGACCCCGCCCCCTTTTTTGGCCGTAACGAAATGGAGGGCGTGGCCCATTGGCATAGCGCGTCACGTTTATCACAACAGGGCAATAAATTTCATTCGCCTTGTCCTGGTTTGCTACAATACAACATTTTATGGTCTCTTCATTTTCGACAGCTGCAAACAGTCGTCGAATCCGAATGCCTTTGCATACTTGACGAGGCCTTTGTCAATGCACATTATTATCTGCAGATCCCCGCCCCCCCAGCGGGCGAACAAACATTTTATTTTGTCATTTTGATTGATGGCCCTAAGCCCGACATTCTTGCTCCGCTCGAATCGCTTTTGCCTCCTGCCGCCGCCCGTTTGTTTCTCGTCCTTTTAATTAAAGAGTGAAGTGGGCAGCAGGGCAAACTATGCCGGGCCAGGAGTAAGTTTCCGCCAATGCCACAGGCACGCACCCGCTGCTCGGGATATATTATGTTTTTCTACGAATCGGTGTGAAGGTCCCGCCGCCGGCAAAACACTTTTTCGGTTTTTGATTAAGGCGAAGCCATGGAGCGATGGCGCACACAATCATTAGCAAAATGCTGTGAACTTGACGGGATGATGGATGATGAATGCGGTGGCTGCGGCTTCTGTTTCCGAGGATTTAATCCCAAGAAATGCCAAAGTAAACGAAAGGATTAACTTGGCCAAGAAAGTGCGGGCTTGGGTAAATTTAAAATTCCTGCTCGCCAAAATTAAATTGCTACCATAAAACCGCCAGGCACTCTTACGCGATTTTATTCTTTTGCGCAAAGCCTGGCAATTACTGGCTGGATGCGAAAAGCCCGTCACATTTTGAATACCCAATTTGGGCCAATCTTACCGCATTAGGTATACGCACTGTCATCCCCGGCGCTGAATTTTAATAGCTTAGATTACATATACCTTCCGCAGCAGGAGCGAAAAAAAAATATTAAATGAAACGGAATGAAATGTGTGAAAGACGAGTCCCCTCTGCGCCGGCCATTAAAGTTATGGTCACCAATGTCCGGTTATAGCATCAAACACAGGCCATTAGGCAGGTGCGAGGGGTAGGTTTTTGCCGCTGCTGCTGTTGTCGTTATAAAATTGAAGTGGCAGGCCAGCGGGGTGTCAACTCAGCAACACGGACCGTATAAAATGGCCAGTTTTGAGGAGAAAAAAGCGGAGACACCGACAACAGGCGGACGGACAGACAACGCCCCGCACAAAGGCTGTCAAAGTGAAGGCGGGCCAAAGCCCGCTCGCTGGCAGGCCAAATTGCTTTTTGCTGTACAAGCGCGTCGCACAAACAGTAGGTGCCACAGCCACAGCCGCAGCAGCACCAGCAGCAGCAGCGGCTGCTGCAACAGTAGCAGCAACACCAAAGGCAGAAACAGCAACAGCAGTCAACGGGAGCCAGCAGCAGGTGGCAAGCTAGAGATGCCTCAGAATGGGAGTATAAAATAAAAATGGAATTAACTATAATGCTCTCCGCCTTGTAGACGATTTTCAAACCAAGGCAAGCTGGAGGTATAAATAGTTATTATTACATTTTAGTTAGGAAACCCTAAAAAGCTTAAGTTGGAAAGAGTTTTGGCCATTATTATGTATCCGAAAAGAGAAAATGAGGGACCTATTTAAAAATTTAATGGGAGATTTAGTTTATTAAAAGAAAACTAAATATTTCTGCCACCAAATATGAAAATTTTAAGAATCTGGTAATCTAAAATCTCACGAAAATTACCAATCGCGAGCAGCTCTCGGGCAAATTAAGGATATGATAAAATGAGGCCTTGGGCCCATCTGCTGAGGCGAATCATAAAAAGTATTATTCTATGTACACCCAGATATATGTATAAACGTGGTATAAATTTCATCTTCCTTTTTTTTGTGGCCTGCCCCACGCACACTTTTGTGTTTGCACTGGGCATTTTAATTAAGCTAAACAAACACACCGAAAACAATTATACATACCCCGCACTCACACCTGAACAGCCGAAAAAAAGAAAATTCTCAGACTTTCAAATGGTGAGGCAGACCCAAATGGAACTCGGTTTTTGCGAGCAAATTCCAGCCACTTCAGCTGCCGCTTCACACTTCATTTCATTTCAATTTTAAGTTTCGGGTGTGCTACAATTTATGCTGCCGGTTTTTCCTTTCTTTTTACGCCTGGCTCTGTGGCTGCCAATTATGCCAGGCAGTTGCTTTATTATACAAGAGAGAACGAGGCGCACAGTGCTACCCGATTCCTCAGAATGGCAGTCGTTTCTTCACGCAATTCCACGTAATTGTCCTCCTCGACGTCGTCTTGGTGTTGCTTTATTAAACCTTAGCAGCGCAATCACCGAAATGAGCGCACGAATATGGCCCACACCGACGAGGGCACGTGCAACATTTGTATTTAAATTTGAATGTCTTTGCCAGAGCTTTTCACCTTGCACACTCGCAAGCACACAAAAAAAAAGTATAAATGTCTATACAGTCGAGTGTCAGGACTTCAAATACCCAGTTCATAACCGCACAAACATTTCAAATGCAAAATCAATTAAAGCGGCTCGTATTCCAAGCCTTTAAAATAACCTTTTGGCTTCTGAGATATGGACATACGGACAGACGGACGAAAGATCATAGATCAATCAGGATGTTGATGGAAAAAAACTTTTTTAATAAAATTTGCATATACAATTATTAAGTACAGGAGTAGAAATCTTTCACAGATACGGACAAACGGACAGACGGACGAAAGAACATAGCTAGATTCTTTGTGGGATTGGTTAAGCTGATTTTGCCCTGTTACATGTACACCCACGTACACAATATACCTTTTTTTCTACGAAAAGAGGGTAAAAAACAAGACGAGGGAAACACTCATACAGACACATTTATCTGCAAGCATAAGAGACCCGCACTCCCACAAATACAAACACACACAGCAGCATCTCGAAGGAAGCAACAATTTTTGCTCGAGCCAAGAAGCTGCCACAAGGTTTGCCTCAAAAGTTTCGGGGACGGCAAAGGGAAATATGCAAGCTGATGTAAATTGTTGATACGACAGCTAATTGATAGATAGTTTCGTTGAACAAAGCTGAAACTTGGAAGAGAATAATCAAATGAGATGACAGACTTAAGTAACTAGATGGAAAACATGAAAATGGGGATGTTTACTTTGGGCTTGCATTACTTTGCCAACATTTTAAAGAGTATTAATATAGGATTGTAGCCTGAAAATGTAAAAAGAACTTGAGGGAATCTGCGTAGCAATCAATGTGATTAGTGGCAATATTATTTTTTGTGAAAAAAAACTTATAATTTGCTCGAAACTTTCTGGATTCAGCAATTAATTTGGTCCCAAATCGTAAGACTTCTTTGACAAACATATTTTTCTAGGCAAATGATTCCTCAAAGTTCTTGTGAAAAGTTAATCAAAGTTTGACCAAGTTTGTTCTCAGGCAAGATTTGAAGCCACCCGCGCTTGCATTCACTTGCCCATCCACTTGGCCGCCCAATGCCATGTCCATTCAACCTTGCAGGCACCTCACTAAGCCACCTACCACCTTCCACCTGCCACCCCCACCCGCCAAGCGGCGACTTGGCGCGGGGCTGCTCCCCAATGATTCCTAACATTACATTCCGGCCGAAATGCGTTCGCATCAAACTATATAACACGTTCATATTTCTTACGGTTCGTTACCCATTTAATATTAAAGCAAATTGCTGACTGAGTTACCCGGCCTCGCACAAAGTGTGCGGGAAAGTACACACTCTTACGAGTATAGTATATATATTGTAAGCTCGTTTGTGCGGGCTTATGCAGTCAGGTAGTTTGTCTTGGCCTTTTCTTTCCATTTTTCCCTTTTTTTTCTCGTACCTGGAACATTCCTCAGCCGTTACGGGGCACTAAATGATATGCAAATAAAAACGTGGCCCGAGTACGTGAAGCAGAAGCCTTTTGCTCATATGCCAACGCGAAGGAGGGCTACTTAAATTCGAATTTAAATGGTTTGCTTCATTTAAGCCGTGTAAATTGCTGGGCTGCCAGGCATATGGCATACTTTTTGCCGCTCCCGACTTTAATTAACATAATTATGGCCAGAAGTTGGGCGCATTCCAGAGGTTGCCTTTTTTTCTCTCCACTTTTTTCTTGCACCTGCAGGAGGGGAACACTGCGCGGGGGGTGGCAGTCTTCAGATTTGCTTTTCCCTGGCACCCACAGCTATTTATCTTCAGCACGAGCTCCCGTAAAGTATGTAGCATAAGTAGTGTTGCACACACCGATGCACTCTCGCTGAGTGCACTTTCCACTTTCACTTTGCGCTCGCTTGTTGACTGCTTCCCATCTCACGTTTCCACCTCATCTTTCCCCATTTTTCCTTGTCCCCTAGCCCCTTGTCCCATGTCCCTTTTCCCTTTCCACTTTCCACTTTCATTATTTGCGTTTAGCTCACGCAAGTCTCGCATTACACCGCCCACACCTACGCCCAAAGCACTTTTCATTGTCATTTGCGCCTCAACATATGCCATCCTGCCATCCTGCATCCTGCCGCTGACTCATGTCCATGCAGTAAAAATTCCATTCCATTTCAACAGCAGCAGCCGCAGCAGCAGCAACTCAGAATCTCTCGTCATACTCTTTTAATGGGCATTATAGTTGCCTGATGACCGTTTTGTTCGCTCCTCTGGTTTTTTATGCGAAATGCGATCTGATCTTAGCGCTTTAGTTGAGTGCCTGCTGCTCTCTTTGGAAACATTTGAAAATGATTGTTATTTTTTATTGAGATTTTCTCTAGGAGCTGACAGCGCTTTGAGAGCTGAATAAATAGCTGAGAATTTGAGGGAACTTTTAGTTATCAAGATGCATTCAAGTTTTATTGGCAGTCGTTTAAATAAACTATGTTTTTTGGCAGATTATGCATTTCATAGGGTTACATTCTGCAGAATATGGTTCAGGAATTTCTTTAATTTCTTCAATAAATACAAAATATTTTAATATTATTAATGGTTACTTATACAACATGGCATAACTAACATAGATGGAAGCCTTAAGCTGACTTAAAGCTTAGTAAAGTTATTTACGGCCTTAAGCTTACTTAAATTATTTGTACAAAGTTTATTATAAATTAATTAATAGTAATAAATGAATTATTAAAAGTTAAAAAGTATTTAAAGAGGAATGTCGGGGAATTATGAGAAGTGATTAGATGGAATTATAATAGTTTAGATTTTTGAGAGCTCTAAGAATAGTATTGTGGCGGAGATATTTCCTTTTAAAAAATCCGGGCTTGCCAAAATTGTAGAAACAAAAATTTCATAAGAAACTTTTAGTTTTTAGAAGCAGACATTCCAATGTCAAGACACCATTAAGATGATAATATGGTAAAAAAAAATATATAAAAAAACCCAAGTTTTTAAGTGAGTGCATATGGGCTTTCACAATTGTATCGCAAGCCTTTCAGGCATTGTTTATTCTTTTAGCCTGACAGCATTTTGTGCTTGCAAACGGGTCACCCAGTGGCCTCCAACTTCGACGGGCCCCAGCACCACCCACCCACCTTCCCACCAAAGCCGCTGGCCCATTCATCCCTTGGTCAGAAACTTATGCAGCAAGTTTTTGCCATTCCACTTTTTTGTGGATTTTTGTATTTGACGCCTGTTTTTGTTTTGGATCCAACAAATGGAGGGGGCCCAAGAATGAGTTGCGGGGTCCCAGGAACATACAGTTTTTGTCATGTTTGTTGATTGTGAAAGTTGCTGAAGCGCTTTTTAACAGTTTTCGTGACACTCTCTGCTGTGTGCCGCCGGGGTTATGTGCTGGCCATGGCATGTATATTTTATGTTTCGTTGCCGCTGGCCAACAGCAGACCGACCAGACAGAACGGAACAGGACACATGTGACAGGGCCGGGGTGACCTTAATGCAGCAATGACATGTTCGAGTGGCAAGCCATTCGACATTCCTGCTGCCACTTTCTGTACCTTGCACACATTCACCCGAGAGATACGGGGGATAATGCAATTTTCCGGTCATTTTAAGCCAACTCGAAATGAAAACTATGAATAATTTATAAGACTACCGCATGACAAAAAGGAAATATACCAGAAATGATTATCAATCAATTGGTATTGCAATTGAAAATTATGATGGTCGACGGTTGTGCATTGTGATTCGATTGCGGGTCCGCATTTAACAAGCCCAACTGCATTGCATGCGGCAAGGACATCGGCAAAAGTTTTCCTGCGCATTGCATTTTCGGCAGAGAGCCTTTCAATTCGTTTTCGTTTACGCTGTCGATTTCACCGCAGCCAACTATTCGCTTTTCATTGAATTGCCGAGCGTAATGAGTTTTTGTGGTTGGCTTATTAAGTCGCACAAATTGGGTCATTCAGAAGACGGGAGATTTGACAAACAGGTCCTTGTGGACTTGTATTTATTAGAATCTGCAATATCAATCGAGCCTAGCAGCCGGAAAAGATTAATTGAGACTTTTCTATTCGTTGTTTTTAACCCTTTTAATATATTGCTTATTCAATACTTGTTTTTCGAGTACTTCCGATACAGACATTTATTTGCAACTATTACTCAATCGATGGCCATCGATCCCGCTCACATTGTCCAGATTTTCGATATATATTGAATACTTGTGTTCAGGCAGAAACCCTCGGAAGCAGCCAGAAGAAATTACGCCCCATAAACATCAATCAGCAGGCATCTTTATTCAATTGAAATTGTATTCGAAAATCGCGGGCTAATGGCGCATTTTCAAATCAAATCGAAATTATATTTCCCAGGTCTGTGTATCGGTATATACGCATATGTAAACGGCTAAGTAAATATATTACCTGCTCGCGATGGAAATCCATTTCGGCATTAATAAACGTTGTTTATTTTGCGAGCATAGCATGTTATACCTCTAATCTTCTGGGTATGATTATAGAAAAAACGAAAATTTATGGCTTTGTTTGCAAGTTGAACCGTATATAATTTATTGGATGGTGTTTTGGCCACATTTATTTCATATATAACGTATTTTACTTAAACCGCCATGCTCTTGGTTGTTTGAAATTTCAATTCAATTGCTTCCATGTACCGTGGTTTAAGTATCTTTCGATTATGCCATAAATAATTCGTTTTATTTTAATGAACATCGCACTCGCTGCTGCCTTTCACAGAAATAATACTATTTAATGAAAACATTTTGCTGTTGTGGAGGAATTTTTAATGGGAATTAAATGGCTGGCAGGCCGGCAGGCCGTTCTTGAGAGTCACCTCGTCCGTCTGCCAATTCGTCAAGAGGACGGCTGACCTCAGAAATGGATGCTAAAATCATTTCCATCATCGTTTGGCATCAGACACACTGACACCTTAGCCAGGAATTCACAATTGCGGGGCTTAATGTAAAATATTGTGTATACGCCGCGTTGTGCATTAAAAGCTTTGTGCCACAATAAGCAAAACATTTCCAGTTATTTATAGTAATTTCTTTGTTTTGTTTTGGGCCAAAATGTGAGGTATGAGATAATACTTTGGAATTACGGAGCATTTCAAAAGATTAATTACTCAAATTATAGGAAAACAAATACATTTATTTCTTGTTAGTGTTTCCCGATTTTTATTGTTTCCTAGACCCCCCTGAAAAATGCAAAATTAAACAGATTCTATTTTGATTTCCCAATTTATATGAATCCAATTTCCCTGACCCATCGATTACTATAAAAATAAACACAATTTTCAACCACTTCGATGGACTTTCCGTCGTAAATCTACGGATAAAATTTCAATGGAAGATGTGTATTTCGGATACGCACAATGCCACGGGCTTTCCCCTAAGCAACTGACCTTTCCTTTGTTCATCCCCCGAGTGGGTCATCAGCACTTGAAACCACAATCGTTTACATGCCGCATCCGACACGTTCCCCACATAAATTGGTTTTTGGTAAAATTTGTACATTATCAAGAGTCGAACGATTGCACTTTGTTTATTGATCTTGATGAACTTTTGCCTCCGTTGTTGTTATTTTGTTTGCCATTTCCCTCCATTGTCTCCGATTCTCTCAGAGCCGTTTAAATTTAATATATATACCACCGGCCGCTGTTTATTATTGTTAAATATTTCCATGCCGATTTTTACAATTTTGAGGCGGCTCTGAGGCCGTGTTTGTTTTGATAATTCTTGGATGCGCCCGCTGCAAAATTTGTTTTTCGCCTCGAGAAGCTTTTATGTAATTTTCTCCCTGTTTTGGCCCGTGGTCATGGCTTTTACAAGGTGAAAAATGTTCTTTGGAAATGCGGGCCATAAATTTGAACTGAAATTGCCCCCAAAACAAAATAAAGAGAAAAAATTCGAAATAACAGCCACGCGGAAGGCAGCGTGGATACATTGCCCCGGCGGAATGGACATGAACTTGTCTCTTATTCCTTGTCATTTGTCCTCCTCGTAGTTGTCATTCCTGCCGCCGTCTTTATTTGTTTATTTACATTGGCTGTCTTTTCTTCTAATTTGGCTTTTATGCCCCGCTTTACAGGACAACAAGCCACTGTCTCTGCCAGTTAGCTAGCTCCGTGGCCCACTTGTCTTTGGCCAAAAGCGAACTCCGGCCCCCGGGCCCCGGTCCGACTGTCTGGGCAAACATGTCGAACATTTTGTTCACTTCACTGGCTGCCTGTTTATGGTCCTGTAAGGCCAAGACGCGCCTGGGCCATAAAGTGTTGGCGCCATTTGGGGGATGTATCTGATATCTAGCGATGTGCGGGCCAAATCAGCTGGAACATAACACATAATTTGGATTTTTCAGTACACAACTAGCTGCGGCAGCCGCAACTTTGGATAGTTGGGTAGTCGCAAATTGTATCCGGCAGCCTCACAAGCATCACAAGCACTTCCCTGGAAGGCAAATCAACTGTCGGGGCTGGCATTAGGCAGATGTCATTTGGCATTGTGCTACAAACTGACAGTGGTGGCCTCTCAAGGGCAACAGGCCGTGTGGCACTCTCGTTCGTGTCCTGCCATACGAGACAATTTATTTGGCTCTGCTTTAAGCCCGTTCGCCCCCAAAAGGCATTTATTATTTTCCTTAATTAAATCTTCATTTTTCCTCCTGCTTGCCTGCATGCGTGCTGGGTCTTAAAATAAATGTACGCTTGATGAATGCCACCGGTCGACCGGTGGCTTAAATGCTGATACAGAGCTTACTGCAAAAATGTGCATCCCAGGACGCCGCTGGCGACAATAATAAAATTGCATGGCCGAACGACAGGCGCTTAAGGCTGACCCCCTGACCTCGACGCCGCCGACGCTGCAGGAAAGCCCATTTCAGGGGCGGTCGGTAGGTTGCAAATGCCACTAATTAAGCCTAATGGCGCATGAAACATGCATTAAAACTAATGTGCAATCCTCCCCGACGCGTCACCCAGGCGAGGGTGTTTGTCCTTGTGGCGCCCCGGGTGGGCGGAGGCTTTGGGGATGTCCCGTCCGGTACCGTCCCTGTTTTCTGCTTCGTTTAATGGCGGCTGCCTAATTTTATGCTGCGCATTATTTTGTTGTTGTTAATGGGGTGAAATAAGAGTGGAATAACATTTTCCCTGGTGCAATTCAATCAATTGCAGCCTCTTAGGGATCTCAAATTCGAGCACAGGCAGCCGCCTGATTGCCAGTCCTCCCTGGCAAGATGCCACTAATGAGACATTATGTGGGGCTTGTAACCCAGTCGCGGCTGGCTCAGACAGTCCCGCCGCAAATCCACTAAAAACGTTTACGGTTTACGTGCAACACGGGCGACCGGCCAGGGCATAAGTGGCACGTAGCTGCGATGTCAAAAGCCGCAAAAGTGCCCGTCCGGCGGCAACACGTTCCCAGCCATTGCAATTGATTTGGCACTCGCCCCAAAAATTGCCAATCGCATTCCTGCAGTTGGTTTTTGCTCTATTCTATGCAGATTCGTTGTGTATCGCTTCATTGGAGCAATAAATTTAAAATTTTCCACAAAATGCCATAAGAGCGATATGAAAAACGCATGACAATGATAAATGCAAGCGTGCGAGTATGCAGGTGCTGCTATGCTAAAATGTATGCCCGCCCCCCTTAACCGGAAGCGACTTACGCACGGTTGCATTAGACCGGAACTAGGGGTGGAGACAATAAAAGTCACGAAGGACGACTATGGCATACGCCCACACGAAGGAATGTCAACATGTTGATAACAAAATGTGTGCGGCCAACTTGCAGGGAAACAAAAAAGCTGAACAACAAAACCGAGATGCCAGAAATGAAAAATGGGGGAAAAATAGGTGAAAAGGTATGAGTATTTTCCTCCACTCACTCGAGGAGTGTCACCGAAAGATAGCATAATATATTTAGGCCAACTATTACGACATCAAATTTTTATTTGCCGACTTACCAACAGGTTTAGGGATCCGAAATCTAGCTCGACATAGTCGGGTCAGCATATGGTAGAGAGTTATGAGCGAAGTTTTCCTTTATTTGAAAGCCACGCATTTTTCAATGCTACATTGTTCCCGGAAAAAAGTGAAAATCATTTTCACGAAAACAATAAAATCCGCGCTTGGCTACGCGGGCAGAGCAGAAAAAACAAAGCAAGCCCCGAAAACAGAGAAAACAATCCCAACAAAAAACTTTTTCCAACAATTTGGCGATGTAAAAATTAATGAAATTTATGTCGGTTGCTATATCAAACATTTCCATTGTTCCCACAAGTGATGTTTAGAGCGAGGGTGGCGTTTTCCTTTGTACACACTCTTTTGCATCACTTTTTTTTTAATTTATAGTTCTGGGCGTCGCTTGAGGTTGAGGTGTAAGCCAAGCAAAAAGGACCCCACAATGGCCAAAAGTTTTTGCATTGTAATGCGTCCCAAGCGGAGAGTGCACAGTGAATGCTCCCTAAAGATGACTCGGGCAAATGATAAACTCACTTCCCCGTCCGGCTCCGCCGCAGGGCTATTGTAGATTATTTGTGTGTCATTGGCTATTTAAGCCAAAGCTTCTCCGGGGGGAAAAGCAGATTTTTGCATGTTTTCTGCGGCAGTTTTGTGAGCATATCATTTGTCTTCCTCAAGCCACGGGCAGACATTCAAGGCAACTATGGTACAAAAAGCTATGAACTAGTCTTTCAATACGCTTTTTTTCCGCTAAGCCCTCTTTAAATTTATCATCTATTTTAGCCACTAAATAAAGCGATCAATCCATCCCCCATTTGTTTCATAATTCACTGAACTATGCCCTAATCCCACTAGCCACCCAAGTGTGAACATAAATTTACCATATGGTCCCCGACCAACGTTCACTGTGCATGCATTTTGCATAATAAGCTGCTTAGACGACCAGCGCCAAAGAAACCGGAAAAGCGGGGAAAAATGCAAGCGGCAAACTTGCCATAACTTAAATTGAAAATGTAATGCTATTAACACTCCACTCAGCCAGTCCAGAGCAGCGCCATCCCGCGCATCCGATCAGAATTTGCATATAACAACACAGCCATGTTTAGAGTGTTAGGCCACCCCACCTTCTGTGTAGCCGCATGCAACATTCTGCATAATAAACAGATTAGTTTTTAGTTTTTTAGTTATTTTCCTTAGAATGGGGGCACCTGCATGGCCCCCGCCACATGTAATTAGAGGCAACATTGCCTGCATTGCCTGCTTTTGGGCAGTGGCCTTTGTTTATGCAAATATTTAAACACTAGACTACTTAACCTACATTCAAATGCCAAAGAAGCGCAAGTGAGCCTGCACCGGCAACACACATGAGTCCTGTTATACAAGGACCCGCCCACCAGCACACTAGCACCCACGCACACCAGCACACCAGCACACCGGCACACTAACACCCTAGCACACTTGCATACTTGCAAGGCTAAAAAGCACAACACAGCAAATTGGCACTAACAACAACACTGCACAACACGGCAAAAAACGATGAACAACAGCAAGAGAAACTAACAAAGAAAACACGAAAATGTTTTTATGGCAAAAAAAGTGAAATTTTTTAAAAAACTTGTGTGTGTTTCTCTCTTCCTCCCCAACCCCAAACCCAAACCCAAAACCCACTCTATTCCAATTTAGCGCTTGGCCTAAAAGTGTGAGGAGGCATCATTAGTGCTGCGGAGACAACGGAAAAACTGAAAAGCGACGGGAGCGGGAGCGGGAAAATTGAAAATGTATGCTCATTAGTCGAGGCGGAAGCAGCCAGCGGGAAAAACTAACAACAAAAGCGCATTTTGCCAGCAGATACAGAACAAGAAACGTCAAGTTGCCAAGTCAAAAGGCAACACCAATTCACAATTAGCAACAAGCCAGGAGGAGCACTCGCACGAGCAGGAGCGGAAGCGGCGGTGCTGGAGGGACAGCTGGCACAAGTCAAGGACGCGCTTGAAAATATCATTTTTTGGCAAAAGCATGAA
This sequence comes from Drosophila ironensis, assembly GCA_021223825.1. Classification (NCBI taxonomy): domain Eukaryota; kingdom Metazoa; phylum Arthropoda; class Insecta; order Diptera; family Drosophilidae; genus Drosophila; species Drosophila ironensis. The sequence goes on from JAJJHQ010004879.1 coordinate 694,150, forward strand.
CCCAGCTGAGGCGGCCAGCAGAAGTAACTCCAGCCATCTAGAGGCCCACAAGATGCCAGCATCCGCAGCGAGCTGATGGGCCGGCCTGCCAGCCACTTCAGAACTTGAGAATCGCGAAGAGAGATTTCGAAGAGCTCGCAAATTATCGGCGGGAAATTGATAGATTCGATTAGCCAGCTAAAAGGAGGAAAATACAAAAAATAAAAGCTGACAGAGACAACAGCCGGCGGGCTCCTTTAATTTGTCAAGCCAACCAGGACTTCCGCTGAAGCCATCGCTTTAAGCCAACAAACATCGAGTCATGCCTGAGCAGGATAATTACGATGATGAGGTAATTTCTTTTGTTATACTTGCGTACAAAGCCAACAAATGAAAACCGAAAGGAAGAGACACCCCTACCTCACCCAAAAAAAGAAAAAAAAAAAAACCTGAATATAATTAGGCATAATTAATTTTAAAAACAAATATTATACGAACCGTGTGTGCGCGTTGCTTTCCTTCCTTCCTGGTGGGGATCAACCAAGCAGTTCGCAAATTGGAAGGCAACCGAAAACTTGGCGTTGGGATTAAAATTTCAAATTGTTTAATGACTGGGAAAATTGAAAAGCGCCAGCGGGAGATTAAGCATTAGGGAAAACTGGAATTGCAAAATGGTCTGGGCCAAATGACGTAAGCAGAATAAAGCGATTAACTTATTAATATCAAAGCTGCAGGCCCTACTGGGCTGTCTATTGAAAATAAGCAAAATAAATAGCTGGAACTCTTTAGCGAATGTCAAACATAAATATTTCCCTCTTAATGTTTGGTAGATGGTTAGTGTTATCATCAGGCACCTACATTATTTTGCTTTGCTTGTAAAAACACTTTTTAATTAGCTAATTATGCAACCGTTTTTTTGCCCGGTTAATTGATGTTTGCTTTGCAAACGACATGATTTTAATTGCAACTTGATGGGGTTTTCACACTAGTTGGCCCTAATTGACTTGCTGACAAGAAATAGTTACGGAATTATTTTCCTGGGATATTAAGTTATGCTTGAGGACTGCTGGCATAAAGTTTGGACTTAGTATTAGCTTCAGTTGACCCCCAAGTTGCCGCTACCCACTCGGGCTTGAACTGTGCAAAGTACTTTTCCGTGGGGCAAAGTTCACTCAAGCACTCACCAAAGAACAACTCGAGCTTCCTTCCCGGGACTTCCATCATCGTCATCCGCTTTTCCGCTGTCCGGCGGTGACTTTGACGGTCAGCCTCCCCAGTTTTCCACTTGCCGCGGACTCCGCTGCACTCCGCGATGCTAATTGAAATAAATTCCGCATGTTATTCAAATGCAAAACGCCACGACCCCGCCAGCAGACTTCCCGCTACAATTTGCAAATTGAATTAGCCATGCCCTGCATGTCCATGTCCGTGTTTGTGGCCGTGTGCTTTGCATACTAAGTTGCCAATGTCATTGGATTGGACGCCGGCATGAGGATGATGCTGGTGTAGCTCCTCCCGCAACCATCCAGACCCGGCGGGGGCGGCGGAGGGCGGCATTAGTGGGAGTGTCAAACAGCTGCAAAGATAAACAGTCAGTCGAAATGGCAATCAGCCATTGGAGCGGAAATCAATTAGCCAACATTTCCAATCGCAAATCCTAGGGCGGGTCAGGCGTCCGAGGCATTCTCATCCGTGGAGTAAAGTTTTGGCCGATCCATTATCGGTGCAATCAACGTTGACAGTGCATCCAATCTATTTCACTTGTTGTCATAATGCTAATGACGGCTGACAGGTGCTGATGCCGTGATGAGAACCTTTGAAGCGGCTTTCAAACTCCAGTCGAGGTGGCCCATGGCTAGGGTCAATATTTGATCAAATTCCGATTTCCATTTACCTAAGCTGGGTGAATCAAACAACGCATTTTGGCAAATCTATTCAAATTGAGCACCAATATTCCAAGGAAATGCATATTTACCTTGTGGGTTTCCTTTTGAGATTTTAGAGTTTAAAATATTACGCATACGCCGCATATACTGAATATTTTACAAAGATATTCAACTAGTTAAAGTGACTTATAGGAACAGATTTTAGGGCTTGAGAAAAGGTTGTAAATGTTAGAAAAATATTACGTATACGACCCTTTGCCTTGGTACCCAAATAAATTGTAGATAAACTCAAATACCCACAATTTTTCCGAATAAAACAATTAAAATGCCCAGGAAATAACAATTACAAGGTCTTGGGAATCCAATATCCCTCAGGTAATCCAAGAATGCATAAATAATCATTCCTAAACTTCCTCCCCGGCACGACGCGTCGCATTCAATTGTGTCATCGCCCTGGCATATTACATTTTATTTTGACAAATTCAGGCAACTTAACGACCGCCGACAGCCGCGACACCTGCAGGAGCACCTCGACAAAGGGCAAAAAATTGAAAAAAGGGGAAAAAACATGGGGAAAAATAGAAAAATAAGCAATCATGGCCGTGTAATGGAAGCTCAAGTATGTGTTGACACAGGGGGGCACACCCACCATCCCAAACTGGGTGTGGTGTGTGTATAGTTACACACTCACCTGACAGTTATAGCAATTGCTTTGCCGTTATGGCCTTGAGCTAAACTGCTGTTGACAACGGCACCCGATTGTGGGCGGACTTGGGCGGATGTAGACAATAGGGCTGGCATGCCGGAAAGCCAGACACACAAGTTCAGGCAACTAGCGTGCAAGGATGCGACTGGCTGCCTGTCTGCATCCCCTTTGCAATCACTCGCGGCCACCAAAGGACTGTTTATGGATTTCATGTTGGCAGGGCAAGCAAAAAGTCAGGCTGGCAGGCAGGCGGGCAGGCCGTAAGGATGCCTCACTAATGTCGCCAGGCCCAGGGGGGAAAACGCAATATGGCCCCGCTTGGATTGGTTTCGCGGGCTCAGGTACCCCAAGGACTTGAAAATATATTCACGAAAGCACCAAATCCGAAGAGAAATGCAATATGTCAGCTTTCATCGGCCCGGAAGTTTGCCATGCATTGACTTTGAGTGAAAAGCAAACATTTCTAGAAGAATTTCGTGGAATTTTTCGAATCGGGAAGGTGGGAGGTCGTCGGACATTTGCATGTGCGCACTTTAAATGAAAATCATTAATGCGAATATCTCAGAAATATTCCCAGGCAAAAAATAAATCCATAAGCCTAGACTATATTGTTAAAGTAATGTACGTCTTCCTTAGATTTTATGTGTTTACTTTAAGTATCCTATGAGCACTTCTCTGGTGTCTGAACAGCTTTCCGCTTTATCAATTTAATTTTAGGATGGGAATTTTCTTAAAACCCAAGCCTTTGACTTTTACTAGGTGGCCTTCTCTTTTTGTCTATGGAACAGATGGTTTTTAATGCGATTAACCGGACCATTCTCTTTGGTGCTGAACCAAGTTAATTGAAAACGACACTTTCACTGCCAGGGGCATGTGGCCAGCCCGGTCCCCGCTCGCTCTCCACCTCCGCCTTCCAAAACTAATTTTCCCCTTTTTCCTTTGCCACGAAAAATACTATAAACGGCATCTATTTTTAATGCGCTTAAAAGTACGAAGCAAAGAATTTTAACGCTCACAGCTTAATAACTATGACAACTTATGCAAATAACTGGCGGCGGGTGGCGCCCCCGCCAAGCGCTCTTTCAACTTTTTGCACTCGAAGAGCTGGCCAACTTTGCCCCAGCTCAGCTGACGAGCTCAACCGCAAAAGGCAGCTAATGCTCCGCCCGGGATCATATACTATATGTGCGGCATGCCGAGAGTTCCCCGTTCGCATTATCTGTGCCCCGTGGCCAGTGTGGCAGCCAAAGCGAGCGAGAACAAGTATGAACGATTGTACGAGTAGTAGAGTGTATCGACTATAAATACCCGGTTCTCAGTTTCCACCTGATTTTGCGCGCCCTGTTTCTTGTGGGTGCAACAAATTTTTGTCATTTGTGCGGACGAAAGTGGGCGCAGCCTGGTGATTTTTGCAACATAGATATATACTGGCTCTACAAATGTATTCTCCTAATTTAGGGCCTCTAGAGTTTAAATTGTGGGCGCACAGAATTCCGCGGTTTTCGTGGGTGCAAGGGGTGGTAACCGATTTTTAAAACATACTTGTGCTGAACTGGTATCACAGAATTTCGAATATGCAATTAGTTTTTCTAATTGGACAGACGGACGGACTAGATCTACTCGGCTTTTTGATGCTATTCAAGAATATATATTTAACTTTTAGCTTCCCTGTTACATACATTCGTAGGAATTCAATATACCCTTGCTCTTTGAAAAAAACGCGTATAAAAAGAGGAACTTAATTTGCTTGCTGCCCGGACCGGGAGAAATTCCCAGCACATCGCTGATGGCCTTAGATTTCAAACCACTAACCTGGTCTCGAAAAAAATAACTTAGCTTTTGGGGTTTGTCCGTGGATTAAATCTCAGGTATCGGGGAATTTAATCAACTCGTGGAAACGTGTGCATTTCCCAGCGGACAACGGGATCTCCCGGAATCCTGAAACAAGCGAAATGATTGCAATGTTGATCCAACATCCCCGGATAATCACAAGTCAGCAGAAATAAAAGCCAAACAAAATCTCACAGGCAAACATAATTAAACTGTGGAAATGGCTTCCGGTTTCTCCGATTGTTTTTTCCGCTTTCCCGTCGATTTTTTCCACATTTGTTTACCCCCCCAGCAGCAGCAGAGCACTTAAATCGCTATCCATTTTCATATGCCGAGTGGCGCATTGTGTGTGCAATTTTGGTTACAATATTTTCGCATCCAGGCCACAAAAGTTTCCGAGCCCATAAACCAAACGGCCTTCGGTGAGTTTATTGCAGTGGAGGGAACCGAAATCGTTGCAAATCTGAAAATCTTTGGCTATAAGGACTCGCTTAAAGTTTGTGAAAGTTCGTTTATTTATAGTTTGCGCACTGATTATTTTTATAATTGTTGCTGCACTGATAGCACTTCGAAAATCAGGAAGTTGGTGAACACATTAAAATCAACTTTTGTCCGATATTTGTAGCTTAAATTTTGCGGCCAACGTGGAAGCATTTCCCCTGGGGGCTATCCTAAAATGTGAAATATTTTCCGGCCTTGCCACAGCTAATAGGAAGGCATTAAGAATTTATTGAAATTAATTGAAGACGCTGCTCGTGTGTTTCCTGCCTTCTAGGGCTCCCAAAACGCATCCGCCAAAAGTAAATTCATTGAGTTTTGCGGCAAGCAGCGACGGCCTTTTGGAAAAATTGATGACTGTCATTATTTTTAATTCCTTTAGCGTTAACAGCAACTCATCAAGTTGAGTGTTTAAATTTCATTTATGCTCGCATTTTGCATATTTACTTGAGCTCGCCATTGCGTACAAAGTGTTTTTCTTCGCCGGCAATCAACGTAAGTGTTTTGTGCTCGCTTGTTTTTATGCCAAGGACCCTATGACTTGACCCCTCCCGACTGTCACCACGGGACGAAAGGCAACGAAAATAAATTCAATTCAATTAAAACAAATGAAGTATACGCCGCGTGTGCCCGCAGGAAATGATTATTATTATGATTTTGGGAAAGTGCTCTCAAGCACAAAATGCGAAAAATAAAGTTTGCCCCAGCTTTTGAGGTCTCTATTGTTGTTTGATAGTTTAGTTTACGATGTTTTCGCAATGCTTTTGTGAGTAATAAATTCTGGGGAGGGGACGCCTATGAATAAACATGCTGGCAGAAGGATGCATGTGCCCCCGATTTCGGTGGCCCCCACCGCAGTTTGTCCCTCATTTTGTATGTAAATCGTATTATTTTTTGAGATTCGCGCTTAAAGCATACTTAGGCGATTTTAATTGAGACCAGCATGGGCTTGCAAAATATTTTAATAAAAAAATAATCTCGGATATAAAAACACGATGTCCTCTGCAATTAATTCGATAATCCCTAGCCTCCCAGCACGCAAGCCTTGATTAATACATTCCCGGGCTGTTTTTTTTTTTTTATTATCTAACAGAGGAACATAGTTTTACGAGCCTTTAATTAATTATACTGGAATGTGTGGGCCCTGATGGACTGACTGGGACAAAATCGGGCCCACTTTCCCGTTCTCGTTAAAATCGGTATCAACTTGTACGGGGCTGCGTGTGCTTAGTTTTTGTCGTGTTTCGGTTCGGTTTGCGGTCGGCCGGTGCGCCTTTGTTGGCTGACTACATTAAATATGCATTAAGCGTTGATTTCCAAGGGGTTTTGGCCAGGACTGTTTACTTTTCGGGGGGCGAAAGGGGGGGAAGGTCTCCCTCTGTGTGTGTGTATTAAAGTATGTGCCTGAGGGTAGACATAAATTAGTGGGAAAAGCGTTTATGACTCGGTTCAATGGCCGCCACATGTTGGGGCAAAACTGGGGAAAACTGAGGAAAACTGAATCATCAGTTTACTAATTGCATCTTGGCCAACCAATTATTTGCGGTTCTGGCCGGCCGGGCAGCAGGCTTCATAACTTTCCCGGGGTAATGAGCCGCACGTGCCCTTTATGTGCAGCATTTGCATTCCATCATTTGCCAATTAATGCTCCTAATGTTTCTCCGTTCTCTCTAATTATTTTTCTTACACTTCCGCACAGTTGGTCTCCAGCAATCCGAACCAACGGAACTGGCGTGGGATCCTCATCGCGCTCCTGGTCATTATCATTGTCCTGGCCCTGATTGTGACATCGGTGGTAAGTCTGCGTGGCACGATTGTGGCCAGCATGTAGCATTATGTAGCATGGTCTAAACCAAATTGTGGCAAGTGCTGTCATAAATAAATTTATGGCCAATTAAATGGCATTCAAACGCAGGCATTCTCACCGGAAAAACCAAAATTGATTTAACCCGCACACACAATGCAATGAGAGCACAAAACAATGGATTATTTATCGAATCAGTTCAAACTAAACCCAGCTAGGGAAATTCGAATCTGCATCCACTTTGCAACTAATTTGCACAGCAAAGTCTGCACCACATTGCAATTTTTATGGGTGCGGCAAAATGTTGTTGCTGCCGGGATTAAGCAGTTAAAATTTAGTTTTTCCACAAACACGCACTCGTGATTGGATGGCTCAAGTTTTTCTCTTTCAATTGCTGAAACTCTAAAAATATACTCGAGCTTCGGTATAGAAACACTGAATAGCTTTGACATTTGTGAAGAGATTGGCTTGTGTAGGTGCGTTTTGAAAACATCAATTCATGAAAAACTTAACACCAAAAGAACGTGTCGAAGTGGGGACTTTGTTTATCGAAAATGGGCGTTCAATTGTGAAAACGCTGCACCGGATTTGACGCCGCCGGACTTCTTTTTGTGAGGTTTTCTAAAGAGCAAAGTATACATGAACAAGCCTCAGACTATCACGGAGCTCAAGGAGAGTATTCGCACGAAAATGGCCAATATATCGGCCGATATGCTCAAGAAAGTCATGGAAAATGCTCGGAAAAGGACACTTTTTGCCATCAACAACAAGGGTGGCTATTTGGTCGATAACTCAAATGAGTTGTAAAGTATCCATCTAAATAAATAAAAAACATTTTCCATGAATTTATGTGTTTTTGCAAAGTTATTCAATATTTTCATACCGAAGCTCGAGTTGGAGCACCCTGTACGAACTTGGGAAAACTAGAACCACCTTAATATTTATGTGTATATTTATATTGTATGTGTACCATTTTTGTGTAAATACGTTACGCTCATTTTTGTCTTTTGTCTGTTTGTTTACTCTTTTGCGATTTTGTGGCTGCCTGATAAATTAACCTACCCCGCACCATCGACCATTTTCTTTTGAATTCGTTGTTGATGTTACTGTTGATGTTGTGTGTTGTGCCGTTGTGCTGTTGTGCTGTTGTTTACCTCTCACAGAAGACAACCTATAAAATTTCTACATTTATCAAAAAAGGTGCTCCTCACTCCCCCCGATGAAGGGCCCCGCGTGAAGGGGCAGCGCATCAAGCTGCAGGACATCGTCGATGGCCTCTTTTTGCCGCAGCACTCCAACGGCAGTTGGATCAATGGTGAGTGTCATTCATCGATTTCATCATTCCATTGGGGCAAATCGCTTTTAATTTCCGCCCGTCGCCAATTTTTTTTCTCTCTGTTTATTTTTTGCAGGCGAGGAGTTTCTCTACCAGGACCACTTGGGTCGCATCTGTCTGCTGAATGCAGCCAATCGCTCGGAACGTGTCCTCATGTCCAACGTGACATTTGTAAGTACATTGTGTATATGAACATAGCCCCTCACTGCCCTGACCAATCTGTAGACCACTCCCAGTCCCAGTCCCTGTCCCAATTCCCCTTCCCAATCCCCTTTCCAATCCCCCCAATCCCTGCCCCTTTTCCTGGGGCCACTCACTACTCCCGCTGTTTGTTTGCTTATTGCTTATCTCTCTGAGCTGAATAAATATTTGCCCCATCTTATTTACGGGCCGTGGGAGTTCTGGGAGTGGGAGCGGGAGTGGGCGTGGCACTAGGCAGATATCTCAAGTGTACACACTCGACTTGGCAATGTTAACTGATATTATGGCGCGCGCACAAAAGTAGGCGAAACAAATGGGCCAAGTTATCGTTAACCGAGTGCGGCAACTGCTCCCCCCTGGCCCACTTTGCCGCCTTGCCAATTCAACGATAACGATAAAAGGCAAAAAGATTTTTATGTCAATGACTGGGTAAACACATACACCCATGTGCGGGGGGGCGGGTGAGGAAGGTAAAACGCTTCCTAATGAATAATGCTCTTCATGACTGAAATTGGAAAACAAACATATGAAAGAAAACTAAACTTGAGTAGGAGCCGGCTTGGCTTTACTTTGCCAACTTGGTTGGCGAAAATTTTGAGTGCCTGGGGGCACCAAAGGAAATAAAATGCAGACATTGCTGCAACAAGTGCAGAGCTGAAGGCACAGCCAGCTCAGTTTTCAGTTGAGTGGGAAATGGGAAATAATTAATGTGCAACCTCATCCTAGGCGGCACAAGTGAGCAATGCATATTCATAGTCGCTCAAGGATCTGGGATAAAGTTATTTCGCCTCACAAACTCAAACAAGAAATGCGCAATGAATAGCTAAACATCCAGTCACTTGCCTGATTGAGTCCCCAGCAGGGCAATTGAAAGGCAACATTTTGCAGGCAAATTAAGGCAGCCGCAGCAGCGTCAACTCTTTGCCAACAATCCGCATTCCCCGGCCCATAAACAATGCCGCAAATTTCGAAAATTTTAAACTCACAGCACAGGCAACTGCCGTCGTTTGCGTGCGAATCCGAAAAGACCATTAAAATTTTAATTAAAACTGCGTTACGTATACGCAACGTGTTCAGGGCCACGCGGCTCTTAACAGTTTTCCGCATAATTTACGAAACAACCGAACATTTAATGCCCCGCCTAGAAAACCCTGGCGCCCTTCACCTTCACCATATCGGCGGACAAGCGCTATCTGCTCCTGGCCCAGAATGCCGTGGAATTGTTCCGGCACTCGTATCTCGCCCAGTACACGCTCTACGACATCCAAACCAGGTGAGTGCTGCAAACAATCTGAACCGAACCGTGTACAATTCTGGCGCTTTTTCCGCCTAATCCCCGATAGCGAGAGCATCAGGCTGCGGCACAGTGGCCAACCGGATGAGTGGCCGTATCTGCACTACGCCCGCTTCACGCCCGCCGGCAGTGCCCTGGTCTGGGTGCAGGGCTACGACATCTACTACAAGCAGGAGGCCCGCAGCCCGGTGGTGCATCGGATTACCCACGATGCTGTGCCCGGAGTGGTGTACAACGGCGTGCCCGATTGGCTGTACGAAGGTGAGTCGAGGCGCAAACAAGATAAACACTTGATTTTGAAGGTTCAAACGTTGCACTTTTGGCAAGAAATCTATAATTATTTGGCGTTTAAGTGGGAGCAAACTTAAGAAAGAGTTCAAACCCAAACAAATGGGCGGTTTTTCAGACAGAATTTATCTTTAAATTAATTGATTAACATTAAATGAAACAAACGTTCAATCGTAAGGCATTTGAACATCAAAAACTTATTATTTTATTATAACACTCCGATGTGCTGGAGTATTTTGAGTATCATTTTTGAATGAAAACATTAAATAACTTTCCTAAAGTATCCCCTTAAAGCCATTCTGGTTTTGCAGTCATTTCCTCTGGGAGCGATTATTTGCGAACCTTTTGACCTCGTAAATGCGCAGGAAATATTTACACAATATCAATGCATTGAGCTGCTCCCATTTGCGCTGAACTGTCTGTCCCTATTACGTGATATCACGCCCAACTGGTACTTATTTCAATTTTCCATTTCCCGATTTACCCCGCTCGGCCCCTTTTGTCGCTCGGATGCGCCCTCGCAGAGGAAATTCTTCATGCAAATAATGCGATTTGGATGTCGGACAATGGCCAACTGATGCTCTACGCCACCTTCAACGACACGCACGTGCAGGAGCAGCACTTTGCCTGGTACGGCACCACGGGACCCGCCGGCGGAGCGGCTGCAGCTGCAGCAGCGGCGGCTGCCACGGGCGGTGGCACCTCGGGCGGCAGTGGCCATGGAGGAGGAGGCAGCGGCCATGGCTCGTCCGGCGGAAGTAATCCGCATGCCAGCCTGTACCCGGAAATCAGATCCTTACGGTGAGTCGTGACCCCATTAGGGACCCGGGCGACGGGCCGAACGACCTGCCGGCTATATCACTTTTCGATTATGTGTTAATGATGCCCCATCTCGGCGCTGTGAGTCGTTAGACCTAATGGCCTCCCGGCGACACGCTCAAAATTCATGGAGCGACAGTGGTTGAACCTTTTCACAGGTGAATCCGCCTCGTCCTGCCACCCAAAATTACTCGTAGTTCTAAGACAAAACAACACTTCGGCAGCTGTGACGTATTAACAGCCCTCGTAGGGCACCCTCATGCAGCTTGATCCCCTGTCAATTGGGTTTGATAAATTGCCCCGAAAGGTGAGGGAGTCGCCGGAAAGGTCAACATACGATGTCGGCGAAGGAGGTTGCCCCAACCTGGCAATGTATGAGAACCATGCTGGATTATAGTTTAATGCCCGCCTATTGTTTTGTATTTCTTGACAGCTACCCCAAGCCGGGCACCCAGAACCCCACGGTAACTTTGCGCGTAGCCGACCTGAAGAACCCGCAAAAGGTCCACATCACAGACCTGCGACCGCCCCAGATTCTGGCTCATGAGTAAGTAAAGAAAGTGACTAGCGAAACATATTTGATTTATGAGTATATCGACGCAGTTTCATCGGGAAATTGCATGAAAATGTAATTATAGGAGAGACACTTTCACAAGGACTTTCATAAAAACAACTAGATTATGCTAAGATCAGGCAGGGGAATCTTTATATTTATTAAAACCCTTGGCTTTTGAATTTATAAGCATATAAAAAGCATATAACTCAACAGGATTTAATGTGATTTGTTTATCATTTCAACCCCAAATAGAGACCACTACTTCAGCAGTGCCAGTTGGGTGAGCCACTCCAAGGTGGCTGTGGTCTGGCTGAATCGGCCCCAGAACATCTCCGTGGTCAGCGTGTGCAAGGCGCCCACCTTCGAGTGCATTGAGGTGAGTGACAAACTTGTTGGAGGGTGCTTTTTGGGAGGCAAACCAGCTGACGAACAAGACGGCTAACCCACCTATCGACCCTGTTGCAGACCCACCGAGTGAGCGGCGATGGACGCGGCTGGGTGGACACTGTGGCGGTGCCTCTGTTCGCCTCGAATGCCAGCGTTTACGTGGCCATCTCTCCGCTGCGCGACGGCCTGTTCGGTAAGTCATCCGTTTGCCAAATGCCCAATTGGCCCGGTTCCGGCTCCGGCTCCGGCTTCGGCTCCGGCTCCTATGCCTTGGAGTGACAAAGCCTCTTTCCCGGCTCCCGTGTTCACCAACCCTCTCTCGGCTTCTCTATTTTCCCTGTGTTTCCATTTGCAACCACGACCGCCAACAACCGACCACCGACTTAATCACAGGCTATTTCCGGCACATCGTACACGTGGACATCGACAACAATCGGGTGCTGCCCCTCACCCACGGAGCCTACGAGGTGAATCGATTGCTGCACTGGGATCAGCTGGATAATTGGATGTAAGTGGTTGTTCGCCCCTCAAAGTGATTGCCTCTTCCCAATCCACCGGCCTGATGCGTTAAACGAAGTCCTCCTTATTATTCCACAAGTTGTAGTTGCTTCTAGGAAGGAAATCATTTTCCATTCAATTTGGTTTTAGTCTCGTTGCAATATTTCACATGCTAAAATCCAGTCATATTAAAATAATAGTACAAATTGTTGCGAACTAGAAGATATAATATTTCCTCTCGCAAAGTTCTTGATATTCGATTAAGTTTAACTTTATAACAACCAGATAATTGGGTTTCTAAAACTTCATAATTTTTTAAGGTATAGGTATTTGTTCTTTAGGTGTTTAATTTTAATAGTTGTGTTGTCTAGTCATAACCAAAACCAAAGAGATTTAACGATTTTAGCTCTTCAATTTATTGAACTAAGTTTAATTTTTGAGTTGGGAAATTAATATTTTAATGCGGCATCATGAAGATATTGGATTGGTTTTGTATATGGAAACACGTTAAATGTTAATCATATTTAAAAATAAAATAAACCATTTTATGAATCAAGAGAGCGTTTAAAAATCGTTGTGGGTCTATATATGAATATGAGTATCGAGATGAGTATCTCAGGTTTTGTTTGAAATAAAAACGAGTATTTAGAAACGTTTAAAAGTGTCCACATTGGGACCTTTAAATTAAAAATCTCACCATAATTAAACCATTTTTATTTGAATAAATGAAATGAAAATGCAAGCAAAACCCCCTCTTATTTGCAGCTACTTCCTTGGCACTCCGGAGCGCCTGCCCTCCCAGCAGCACCTGTACCGCGTCTCCGCCCTGCCCGCCCGACAAGGTCAGGCCCTGCACAGCCCCGACTGCCTGACGTGCCCCGCGCAGATGCCACGCACCGATGGCTTCGAGGAGGGGCACACCAAGTCGCCGCCGAAGCTGGTGACCGCCTGGGACGACGACTGGGAGGACTCCGAGGAGGAGGAGGAGCCCCAGCAGGCCCAGCCCGCCCTTCCGGTGGAGCAACAGCGCCCGGGTGGGAGGGGCGGCCAAGGGAGCGTCCCGCCACCGCCTCCCCCCAGCGATTGTTTGTACCACGTGGCCCAGTTCCCGCACTCGCTGCAGGCTCGCTACGTCCTCGTCGATTGCCTAGGACCCGTGGTGCCCAACTCGATCCTGTACGGCCTGAAGTCCACCTCTCAGACGGGTGGTGGGCCCAAGGCCAAGCGGCAGAGCTCCTCCCAGCAGGAGCAACCGCCTACGGAGTCAGCTGAGGAGAAGCCTGCGGAGTCGCCCAAGTCACAGTTTCTGGAGCTGCTGGTCACCGTACAGAACAACACGCGACTGAAGGAGAAGATGGCCAGGACGGCCATGCCCCAGGTTAAGACATTCCCAGTGATGATTTCCGGCGGTTACCATGCCCAGGTGCGGCTTTACCTTCCTCCGGTACTGCGCGAGGACGAGATCACCCGGTATCCCACCATTCTGCACGTATACTCCGGGCCGGGCAGCCAGCTGGTCACCGATCGCTGGCACGTCGACTGGAACACCTACCTGGCCGGCAGTAAGGACTACATTGTGGTCGAGATCGACGGGCGCGGCTCCGCTGGCCAGGGCTACCAGCTGCTACACGAGGTCTACAAGCGTCTGGGCAGCGTGGAGGTCTCCGACCAGCTGGAGGTCAGCGAGTACCTTCGGGACAACCTGCACTTCATCGACGCCCGCCGGATGGGCGTCTGGGGCTGGAGTTACGGCGGCTACACCGCCGCCCTGGCCCTCGCCGGTCAGCAGTCGATCTTCCAGTGCGGCATCAGTGTCTCCCCGGTCACCAACTGGAAGCTATACGGTGAGTTGGACCACCTTTTGGGAGGTCTTTGAGTTCGAAAGCAACTAAGAAATAGCTTTGAAATTCTTTGTTACAATTTAGGCTAGGCTTTGGGTGGGTCTTTCGATCCTTTTGAGTTTTGAATGTGTGATTAACCCCACATCTATGAGCTAACTTTTATACCCATTCTGGAATTCCCTTTGCAGACTCCGCCTACGCGGAACGCTATCTGAGCTTCCCCAATGTGACGGACAACTACAAGGGCTACGAGGAGAGCGATCTGTCCAAGTACGTGGACAACCTGCGGGAGCGGCAGTTCCTGTTGGTCCACGGCACCGCCGACGACAACGTCCATGTGCAGCAGTCGATGGTGCTGGCCAGGTCGCTGACCAGCAAGGGAGTGCTCTACAAGCAGCAGATTTATCCCGACGAGGGTCACAGCCTGTCGGGGGTCAAGCGGCATTTGTACCGCTCCATGACCGCCTTCTTTGAGGATTGTTTCAAGAAACTGGTGAGTGGGTAGCTTAGCGCATAGGCAACACTGTACACTATCTTGTATTATATTCCACTCTCCTGCCACAATTGTTTATAAACTACTTAAATATATATGAATATAACTCTCTCTGTTTCTCCTGCTCTCCAAAAATAACCAAACAACAATCTCACAAACCCACCACAAAAAAATGCCACAACAATTGCGTTTTGATTTCGGTTACCGTTTTGGTTTCGTCCTTTTTGTGTCCTCCCACCCGTCGCGTAGATCGATCAGCAGCAACAAAATCAATCAGATTCCATGGATTTCCTGGACTTTCATAGTTTCTATGGCCGTTAAGCTCGATTCCATACCCTACATCCTAGCAGATAATAGGTACAGTCGCCGTTGACTATTCCCCTCCAACGTACTTGTATACTCGTATTTGCGGCCTCGATTGGCCGATTGTCTAATTGTTATCAATTTAATGTTAATGGTCGTTATCTCATTATCGATGTTGTCATTAGTTGAAGAGTTTCCCGATCTTTTAAACAATTTATTCGCTGTTCAGTGTCTCCTTGAATACCTGGCTGGGGACCGAATGTTACTGCCTGCTAATCAAATACTCGTATAATTTTTATCTATTTTAGTTCGCATCCAAGTCCATCAATCCCGCCATTTCTCATTAATTTTATTCAATTTTCCTGCAAGAATTCCACTTTGTGTGTCCCCGTTCGGCTTCCTTTGTTCTTTATTTAATATCGAACTCGTTCGGGCCCGAGTTACAATTGTTACACTTAAGGCTTAGTTTTGGATTACCAGCCAACCTATACTATATGTTCGGTCCCCAGCCCCCCGACTTAATCGTACTAGTATGTGTTTTTTGCCGTTGGTTTGTTGTCCTTTTTCCCGGAGCGTTGTCATGTGCAGAGCCTTGCGGCTTCAAGTTAAATTTAGTTTTGTGTGTGTGTTATTTTTAGTTTTCCCGATTCGTTTCCAGTCTCCTTTTTGGCATTAGTTTCGGCTCTTGGCTGCTGCTGCAAGTTTTTCTTTTTCCTTATGAAACCCATCATATCCCCCCCTATTATTATTCAGAAAGTTTCGCCTTGAATATTTTTGGTTGTATATTTTCCTCCTCTTTTTGTTCGAACAAATTGTTTTGGCTGTCCTACATTTGAATGTTTCCTTTGTCGATGTGTGTATCCTTTTACGCAGCCTAAATACAAAAAACAAACACACGAAACACATAGAACCAGACTTGCTACTATTTTACTTCACCTACTCGTAAATGTTTGCCTATGCTTTGATTGTGCTTAACTATGTTTCACGAACATCACCCGCAAACCCTCCAACATCCAACATCACTCTCTGTCTGTGCATATTTGCGATCTAATTGAATTCAAGTGATGTACTATATTTTCCATTTCAATTCCCCGACAACAGGTGCCGCCGGAATCGAAGGCTGGCCTGGGAAATGGCGGCGATATGCAGCAGCAATAAACATAAATTAAGGAATCAAAAGCAACCGAAAAATAAGGGAATTCTGATATGGAACCACACAGCAAAACATCAACCGGAACGTGCAAACGTAACGTTATTTTGTAAATTGCATTAAATGTGATTTATCATCGACACGGCAACAACTACACACACTCACAACCAACTAAGTTAAATGGCATTTTGTGTAAAATTAATAAGCAAAACAGCAGCGAGACCGAAACCAAGAGCGAAAACGAAACCGGAAACGAAATGAAAACGAAATGCCAGGCAAGTGTGCACAAAGAGAGGCATAAACAAACAAAAGCGAACAAAATCAACATGGTTGTGAAAACATAACTCACACACTCTCACACGCACGCACACAGACACACGCCGAAGGGGGAAAGGGCATAAAGGAGAGCAGCCGCGCGCAGAAAGGTAGGCAATAAAAATTTACACATGCGGCTTTTCTCCGGCGACAGGTGTGACATTTCAATGCCCTTGCAAAGGGTAGCCCGAAATGGCGGAAATTCTTGGATCAAAGCCACCAAATGAGCCGCAGAAATTTATTTCCATTTTTCTAAATATTATTTACTAAAAAGGTAACTAAAACCTGGTGATAGGTCGCTTTGTTATGTTGGTCTTAAGCTTTTGGATTATTACTTTAATAATTAAAGTAAGTTTCCATCATCTATGTAAACTTCCATTTAGATTAAATTAATTAAGTTGCTTAATGCAGTTGAATGAATAAGAGAATTCAAGTATTTAACAAAAGAAATTAGCTCAAACAGGAAGTTAAAAGATGCAATACACAAAGAGTAATTATAATCACAGAAAGTTTCTCGTTAGAGTGTTTAAGTTTATTTGTATGTATTTATAATTATAATAATTTAATTGAATCTAAAATTTCAATCAGATTTTTAGTTGTTTTTTATCCTTTCTAATAACCTTTGATTTTTGTTTAATTTTTGTTTAACCTTTGATTTTTGTTTAATCTTAAGATCATTTTAAGCAATTGTTTCCAGATGAAGTCATCTCTAAAACACTTACAATCCCATAACTAAGCTGATTTAAGTTATTAACCTATTTATATTAATTTAAGATCTTATTAATTTATTCAACCTATTAAGAAGTATTGATATTTCCCAAGGAATTATTCTTAAATTGCTAGAGTGTGCAAAGAATCGACACACAAAAAAGATACTTTCTTGAGGGCTTACTTGTTCCATTTCCTTGAAATTCATGCAATTTTTGCATAAATTTTCAATGCAAAACAAACAGAAACAGAAATAAAATTGAAAAGCAAATTTATTGAAAACGGCAAAAGTAAACCTGCAGCTGAGGTTGAGGTTTGGGGGCTGCTGGTAATTCTGCTGTGTTTGCCGGGAAATGGCCGCGCATAAATCAAATCTGACAACATTCTAAATGACATTCTCTGATAGTCGAAGAACGTTTTTATCATTTTGCGAGGAGAAAGTTTTCGAAAATGTATAATGGCTCATATGGGACGGAAAGCGACCCATAAATTGCGACTGAATTTATGGACTTTGCTCGTAATTGAGTCTGGTATTGCAAACTGTTGACAGAACCAATGATTGAAGTGACAATTTGTGTACCCAACTTACTTGGACATCAAATATGCATTCAATTCCCACTGAAATCCTCCCTTGTTTGGATAGATTAAATTACAGCTTTTAATTTGCCTTTTGTTACTCGTAATTTGGATCGTAAAGTTTACTGCCAAAAAAAAAAACGGAGAACGAAAAGCCCGGAATGAAACATGATAAAGTCCGAGAGCAAGAATTCGCTTTGCAGTAAAGTTTAATTAAATCAAATGAAATAAAAACAGAGCAATAAATAAACCATAAATAATTGAAATGAAACGAAGTGAGGGCAAACACGACACAAACAAAGGCGCATGAAATACAGACATAACATACTATAATTGAATTTTCGTTGAGCAAAAATGGAAAACAAATATAATCCGACGGCCAAAGTAAAATTAAAATTAAAAAAGGGGGCGTAAACTATGAGAATTAGCTACCCAGAACTTATTGAGCAAAGAAACAAATTAAATAGTTTAAATGCATGTAAGTAGCGCGATAATATTCAAATATTTAACATTTAAAATATGAATTTGCGTTCGGTCCTTGACTTTTTTTTGACGACGAAGCAAAGTACGTTTCTAAACCAGAGTAGTGGCAGTAGTGTATATCGAATTAAAACCAAGAAAACTTATTAATAGTTATCTAAGCCAAGGTGAATTAAAGAGATCAAGTGAAACGAGAAAAGGTCAAAAATAGCTGCGATACACGTTAAAGATAAACTTACAAAAAAAGGGGACAAACTATGCTCGAAAGGAAGTAAAAACGCGGAACGGACGCGCTTCTGGGGCGCAAATGACACCGCATCGCACAGTCCCTCAGTGGTCTCAATTAAATCCACTCCACAGCTCCCCAAACCACCATCCCTGCGAGCCAAAATAGAGCAATATGCAAAAAAGGATTAGCTTTAATTAGATATTTGGCACACGGCACAGTTTTTCGAGGACGGCAGTTAATTAGCGACCGCGAGCAAATTCAGCGCAGACTCTTAATTATGACGGTTGTGTTCCCCAGGAGATCCCCCATCCGGGAGGAGGTGGATCATGCGACACGCTTAATGGGACACTCTTAAATTTCAGTCCCAAAATGCTAGTTAGTATTACTTTTAATTGCTCAAAGATGCCGCTTCAAAATAATTGTTTCGGATGTTTTTGCCATTTAAAATTTTCCCGGCAAAATCCTCTTAACTCAAATGCCAAAAGTTGTAAAAGCCCGAGGAAGCCTGTTAACTGGTCGCTCGACATTAAATCAGTTCAAGTTCTGGACAAACAGCACTTGGGCAATTTGCGCAACATTTTTGCAAATATATAAAGTAATGCCCATGGCAGTCCCAGCGGTCTAGAGTTTCCCTCAAACCAACTTTTCAAAGCAATTTTAATAATAAAGCCGCGTTGGCCGCAAAGCTGGCTCCACAAAAACATAAACCCCTGCTTACAGGCATATGGTATAGTATATATATATGGTATTACATACAACCCACTCAGGTAGGCAGTGATGTGTGCTGGTGTTGCTGGAAAATTGCAAGCCAACATAAATTTATGTCTGCCTGACACTTTTATGTGCGACGCTGGCGGTTTCTGTTTTTACGTCGTTTCAAGTTTCGCGTTTTAGGCGCTGCACTGAAATATGAGTTCCCATTTTGGGTTCCAGCTTCACAAGTTCTATAATTTTAATTTTACAAGAGTACTTGTAGGGTTAGCCTATGCCGAGGATTTTAAACATGTAAAACCCTTAGAACATAATCTTTTCATGGTCTATTTCTCAAAACAAAAATCTCTAACTTCAAAGGACTTTGTCAAACTTTGTGAGATTAGCAGAACTGCTGTTTGCCTTAAGTGGTCTTCGCTGGCTTTGGTTTTCAATTTATAAAATTGGTTCCGATTAAAACAAGGAAAAATTATTACTTTAATTTCGTTAAACTTCCAGTAAAAAGCCGATCGTGTGCAGCCCTTCAGGGCCTTGGGTGGACGTCGCTGGCTCAGGTTTTAATAAATTATTTATACCTTATAATATACTATAAGATGAGTTATTTACAAGATTGCAAATTTGATTCAATATTCAAAATAGTTATTGAAACACCAATGAACGAATAATTTAGGAAAAATGATTGCTCGAACTTCGTTAAACTTCGTGTGAAAAGTCGTCGTGTGTAGGACCTTGGGTGGACGTCGCTGGCTTGGCATTTTCTTCGAGTGTACCCAAACGCATGCCAATGTTTGGCTTAGCCGCAGGTTTTTCTGTCCACAATTAACTGGCGAAGGCACACACCCATGCAGGTGGGCCGGGTTACACCTGGACAGTGTTTTGCTTTTGCTGTGCCGAGAGTGTAGCTTATTTTTAGCCTGAAAGGTCGTCACAGCTGTGCCGCCTGTAAAAGGACAGCTGCTGCTCTGAAAGGATAAAGGTGTTTGCTTTAAATGGGCCTAGGTCGGCCCGCTTAAAATCCTCTGTCCCCGTTTCCTTTTTTTTTTGCGACGCTGAGATGAAGCCATAAGTGCGATGCTGTGTCGGAGGCGCCAAAAGTGAGTGTTTATCTATGAAAAGGCAAAACCGAAAACCAGAAAAATATATATTTCAACGCTTTCTATGTAGAGTACTAAGGACCAATTACCAAAGAGACATGCGGAAATAATGAATAAACAATTAAAATATACAAATATAGAGTATATATACACATACGGAACCATTAAACTCTAGCAACGCAGTAGAGGATTACGAAAATTAGCAATATATACATTAAACACACGTGCGACATAATGAATATTGACTCAAATACCATTTAGTAATTATACAAGCATATATATACACCTTGAGAAATATACAAGAAAAAGTAAAAAATATATACACACCTACAGATATGGTAGTTTAGTTCGATTAGTGGATCAAGCGTTTGCATTATTCGAGTTACAACCTTAAAATAAAAAACAATAAAAAAAGAACGAAAAAAGAGTAAAATTAGTAATATTAATAATTTTAATATAAAAGCAACTCTGTACTGTTTAGCTCAAACATAAGCTCGACCTTCGGGCGAGTGGCTCTGTATAAACAAAATGGTAAACTGTAATATACGCCTATGCATAACTAACATACTTAACTATACTTTGATATATGATAAATATATTTTATAAACAACTTTTACTCTTACACAATAAAACAAGAACAACAATTTTAATACTCTGTCTTCAGCCTTAACGTAAACTAAACAAAAGAATCCAAGTGAAAGTGAAATTACTATGTTACGTACGAGTATATGTATGTAACTCCTTAAGTAGAGCTCCAAAAGCGCATGTGCAATGAATTGTAGCCTAAACCTAAGTCCAAATAGCAAAACCAACGAAATTGATTGCAATTGTTATTAGTTATGTTTGTTCGATGTAAATAAGCTTTAACGTGGTTAACTCAATTCGTATACTCTATTTAATTTTAACTTCTTTCGCTGGCGCGACTGCGTTTGAGCAGCCTTCGAGTCGAACGGCGCTGCCAACGAAAACAAAACCTTTGTGATCCAACAAGTTTCTTCTCTTCCATGAAGCAAAAACAAATATATACTGAAAAACCAAAAAAACAAAAAAAAAAGCAGAAACAAAATGTTACCAATATAATAAATTGAATTAAAAGTAATTATGTAACTACATTGAATTGAATTAATTAGCTGAGATGTTCAATAATTTCGACAGGCATTTAGTAACGAAAATTTATGAACGATAAAATACCAAATGAAGATACCTAAAATAAATGAAAGCATGATGAAAGCCATTACCAAACTGTTCTCACTCAATCCGGGGAAAACTCGGCGGGAGAAGTGCAATTGAGAAATTTCACTTGGGGGATTTGTCTATCAATTTCCCGGTCTATTGGCCAACTAAATCAAATCCACACCTCTGGGGTCCGAATTAAAAATGAAATATTGCACTCAGGGCCCCAAGGATGGCTCGGATTGGCGGCGGCCAAAAGGAAAAGCAGGAACCGAAGCCAAAAATCGAAAATGTAAACCGTGAAAAGACCGGTTTGGCAATCTGCATAAAACACGTAACGAGATGCACTGGCCCACCTACCACCTACCACCTCCAACCTTTTGTTGGCCATGGAACTCGGACCGAAACCAAGGCCCAAAAGAAAAGGACCAAAGGCGGCACGCAAATGGCCGGCAAAATGTGCGCCCGGCATGCAATGGCCCTCGGTTTGGGCCACGAGGGGTGGCTTCCTCCGGCAAACTTTCGGCTTAATTGGCCAATTGTTTGGCAAGGCGCTGGGCAAGAAAAAGTGTTGCATATTTGATGCCGTTTTACACATTTTTCCTTCTTTGTTTTCCCGCTCCACAAGGTGGCAACTTTTAAGAGTCCTCGTTTTGGCAGCTAATAATTTATCGGTGCGATTTCGGCGAAGCGTCTAATTGCCACTCAGGCGCGAGTGCTGCCCCAGTGGTTATCGGGAACAAATATGGTTATATTCGGCGCATATCCCGCATATATTATACACGGATGGCCGGCTGCTCTAATCACGGCCGTAATGGAGCCACCCCGGTAATGTCCGGCACAAATTGCCGGTCACTTAAATCGCGGGGGAAGTCATCAGCAGGAGCGAAAGCTGTGGCAGGAGCAAGCCCGGATCGAGGTTAGCGATTAGAGTCACGTATGACACACGCCGGGGCCATTATCTAATTTAAACAATAGCCCCATTTAGGATGTGGATACAGGTTGTACACGATAAACAAGATACAGTGTGATTAAGAGCTGCCACTGCCTAGGATATTCTTGATCCGGGTCTGGTTTTGTCTATAATTTAAAGTTTATTTAAGCAAACGTATGGTCCGGGAACATCAGTAAAATTTGTATATTTTCAGCATTATTTGGAAGCCCCGAAAAATTATATAAACTATACAAAAGGTATCTAAAGTAGAAACTAATTTTTGAATTTAAAACTATACAAGTCAAAAGCTTAACGGTCTATTAAATTTATTATTTCTATACCAATTATCACAACTTTATTAAATCAATCTGCGCAGAAATGTAAAATATAGATTCCCGAAATTAATGCCGAGCAACAGGTAAGCACTTAACACTTTATTTGCTTTTGTAAACTATCATAATTCATAGACAATTTAATGTTGGAAATTTCTGATATAAATTTAGTAATCTTAGTGGTAATTTCATATTAAATATGTTAACCTTTTCAAGTGAGTTTTAAGAGATATTATATTTAATTGGCGGGAATGTGAATACCACCATCAATTCGATATATTTCTACATAAATGCTATGTTTTTTAGCCCTCATATTTAGCATTTTCCCCTCCACAAATCGTATTGATTTTAGTCTTTTTGTAGATAAAATATATATCTCCTTTTTGGCATAACCTGCATGTGAGTTGGTACCATCAATTGGATGTGCTTTTGTAGGGATTCCAAAAAGGTGTCAGCTTTAAGCAGAGCCGATGATGTGGGTTCAACGACCTAATTTCCGAGCCCGATTTATGGCATCTTCGATGGCTGAAGGGGAAATTTTAAGCGCTTTCTTTAATTTTTTGTGGCAATTTCCTATTCTGGGCACAGCGGCCGTGCATGTTTGCTCGACTCTCGCCCGCCCAGGCCGGCGCTAATGCCAATCAATTGCTGTCCAATGCCCTGACAAGGGTTCCCCCAACAGTGGCGCTATTTCTGCGCCGCTGCGAAAGCGGAGACGAGCTCCGACTCAATACTGCCGCCGGATAATGCCTTCTAAACGGACGCACAGCACATAAATAATTTACATTTCGCATGGTCACGCACAAATCATGTATGGCCCGAGCCCCTCTTCCCCCTCTAAAAAAGAAAAAAATAAGCCAAAAGCGACTGCGAAGGCGAACAGCAGTCAGTCAGGCAGGGAAATTGGAAAACCTGCGCCTAGGATGCCGCACTGATCCGTATACAAGTGACAGTCCTACATGGAAACCCACTCAAAATGTTAATTGATACGTAGCATATAGTAGTGTTGGGCATGCCGGGCGGCTGCAGGGCACAGGCCCGGCTCCTTTAGCCGAAAGAACTTTCAACTTTCGGGCATTGATTTGCAAATAAAGTACGATTGTGTGTCTGGCGCCTAGACAGAGCACCTGTTCCCCCTGACACACTCAATTTGAGTGGTTTTGCAGCTTGATTGGGATGCCAAATCAATTATAATCCAACACTCTCAAACATTAATTCGCAGAAGTACATGTAAACATATACACACAGTATGTATGACTGAAACATTTCAATGTTTTAAGGAACTCCAAGCAATGCAATGTGAAGTGATAACTAAATCCACTTCAGTTTATAAAAATATATTAACATATATATAAATATATATTTTACAGATTATACAATGTATAATATACAATTTATACAATTTGCATTTTTGCCTTAATGTGAAGTAAAACTTGTTGTTAAACTTTACAAATTGGGGAATTTTGTGGGGAATCAATTTGAGCATACAACCTGTTTACGTGAGAGTTTTATAATAGTTTTCTTAAGGCTTTCTGTTGTAAACCAATCCTATGATCCTGAATAAATAGATTCACAATAAGATTTAACTACAAGACTTAAAATTTTTCTTTAATGTTCCCTGGAATGTTGCAAATGAAGCTATGCACTTCCAGGTTTTAAAAAGCGCGCCAAAAACAAATGCGAAAATAACCTCACAGCGCCTAGGTAATTATTGAGTGCATATGGCTTTGCATACCCAGCTATATAAATCTGTAAAACAAACCTAATACATTTATGAACCAAAAATTATATATCTCTCTAGTTAAGGCAAATACTTTTAAATCAAAATGCTAATAATTACCAACCCCAAGCTCGATAGTAACCTACGCTCATGCGTGTTATCGAACCAGCTCACTTGAACCTCTCCACGTATCGATAACACATCAGCTGTTCTCTGTTTACCAAACAAATCCTGCCCCTGAAACGAAAGATATTTTGATTGTTTTCTTAAAGAAAACCCCGCACCATGCCCACTTTAATAGCCCTGGATGCCTCGCTGTCGATGCTCCGGCCCGTGCCGGGGCGGAATGAGCACACCTACCTGTCCCTCGCCTGCAAGGGCATCCAACACCTCCTGGACAACCTCTCCGCCGCCGGCAAACTGGAACACCTGGCCCTGCTGTCCTACACAACGAGCGCCGAGCTGCGGGTGGACTTCACCCGCGACTACGACCAGATCCGGCAGGCTGTCAAGAAGGTGGAGCCGGTGGACAAGTCCTGTTTGGTGAGCATGCTCAAGGCCTCCGTCCCCATGATGGCCACCTGGGGCGGCAGCAGTCAGAACATCCTGCAGCTCGCCATCTTCACCGACTGCGGCCTGGGCTTCGGCAGCACCTCCGTGGCCGGCTTCCTGGAGTCCTACGCGGGCCAGGAGGAGGAGCCGGAGTTCGCCTGGCTCAAGACGGTGGCCAATTTCAACCTGAACTTTGTGTGCCTGGGCCTGCACGGCGATCACTACTTCTCCCGCGGCCTGGCGGTCTACCAGCAGCTGCTGGATAAGTGCTCCCTTAAGGGTAAACTTTGCTCCCAAGTCCCAAACTCTCATCTCTTTCAATAATTCCCCTTGCAGGCCAGCTTTTCATGCCGAAGCTCTCGAAGCCCGTCGACGCCGGCGAGGGCAATCCGCCGCCAAATGCCAGCCACAAGAGCGAGCTCGGTCGCACCGTGGTCTGCGAGCTGGTGGAGCGCTTGTGCGAGTCCAGCTACCGGTCCACGGAGGTGATCCTCAAGTGCGGCACCTACTTCCGCATGGAGGCGCCCGTCCTGCTCTGGCCCCCCACCTCACCCTACGAGCAGCCTGCCCAGCTTTTCGGCCGCGATCCCACCATACGGCACATCGATCAGCGGATCGAGGTGTGCGGCTTCCTGGCCCTCTCGGACATCGGTTCGCCCGCCACCGTGAGCCGGCACTGGGTGCTGCCGAAGGTGGAGCGGGAGAAGAGCGTGGGCCGGAGGTCGGGCGGCGGGGCAGGGGCGGGGCTGAAGCCGAAGCTCACCTTGGACGCCAACCATCCCAACTACGAGCTGGAGAGGCTGGAGAATGACATACGCGAGTTTTTCGCCAAGGATCCCAAGGAGACGGACGAGAGCGGCGACGATGCCGATGTGGCCATTGTGGTGAAGCATTCCTCGGCCGGGCAGGCGGAGCCGCCAAAGGAGCACTTCTGCGTCCTGCTGCACGGAGCCCTCAAGCTGGAGAACATGGCCGCCCTGGTGCTGGTGGGGGAGAAGTGGTACGGCTTTATTTACGCCTTCACCGACGGCAAGAAGCGGTCGAATCTCATGCTGAACATCCTGCCGCCCGGCACGAATGTGATACCCTGGCTGGGGGACCTGGAGCTGCTCGGATTCCCCGAGGATCTGGCGCCGGGAGAGACGGCCAGCTTTCCGGTGCGCGCCGATCGGAGGTCGTACTCGCAGAGCAGCGTGGTTTGGATACGACATGTCAGCCTGCAGTCGGACGTGCAAAAGGTGCTGCGGCACGCCAAGAAGATGCCCGACAAGACACAGCACTTCTACAAGGAGCTCAATCGCATCCGCAGGGCGGCCCTGGCCCTGGGCTTCGTGGAGTTGCTCGAGGCCCTGGCCATGCTGCTGGAGAAGGAGTGTGCCCAGCTCAATATTAACGGGGCCAACAGCGAGTGCACCCTGCAACTGCAACACGCCTCCACGGAGCTGCGCAAGACCTCCAACAGGGACATCAAGTCCAGCATTGTTCCGCTCCAGAAAATGGGCACCCCGGAAGCGGGGGCAGGAGGTTCGGTTCCTCCGCAAGGTTACATGTATTAAATGTTTAGGTTTCGGAAATTGAGCGTTTTACGGGAGGGATTTTGGGGTTTTTTTTACCATTTCAAGTCGAAATTCTAATGCAAAAATCCAATCAATTGATCTGGTTTTAGTCCAGGCCCATATCCCATATGTACCATACGCCTGGCTATGTTCAAATGGTCCTGAACGATTCCGGCGACAATAATAAAAATTGAATTACTATTAAAACAAGATTGATCTGGAATATGTTTTAATTTGATTGCAATAAACCATCAGGAATCATCTGTGACCAAGATAAACCGGAAAGAAACATGAGCAGACATGTTTGAAAAGTAGCGCCTCTTATATTCGGCCACTTTACAGCACTGGAATACCACCTATCGTTATCGCAGCCAGAACAATAATATTTTCCTCGGAAAAACCAATAAAAACAATGAGAATGGGTGGCCCTGAACTGCCCCAGGATCCTGGCCAGGACATGTTCCCCACCCCGGCCATTGACCATCCTCGGGTGGGGGCCGAGAGCGAGGAAAGCGATGATCCGGACGCCTACGAAGGCTACCAACCACTCGCCATGGACGAGGGCATAGAAACCCCTGCAATAGACGAACCCCTAAGGGCAGAGGCACCGCCAGCGCAGGAGCCGGACGACGACATCGATCTGCTCAACGCCGAGGTGACCCACGGGGATCCCAACATGCCGCCCATCGAGGCGGCGGACGTGGAAATCGAGCGGCAGGTGTGGAGCGAGCCTCGGCCCCGGGAACTGCAAATTGAGCTGGACAAAACGCGGACAGAGCAGGTGAGTTTCCCCCGCAGGTTCCCTCAAAAGTTGGCTATCAAAAAATGCCCGTCTTTCATGAAGATCCTCAAGGCCATGGCCTCGATTACGCTGCCCAACATCACAGTGCCCGATTGGGCGCAGGGAGTGCCCGAGGAGCGCTGGAAACTGGAGCTGCTGGAGCGGATTGGCAACCGCCAGAGGCAGGATAACCCCGCAGCAGGTACCTCCGAGAAGCCGCAGCATTCCAAGCCTAAGGCGGATTAGTTTTTAGTAGGTTGTATTTTTTTTTTGATAAAAAGCAGTTCTCCAATATATAATTTAATCCATAATTTCGAATGACCCGAACCGAACTGATACGATCCTAGAAGGCGGCCAAGAGGGCCTGCCCCACCGAGTTGACTTTGCTAAAGTTATCGCTTTGCGGTGTGTTGGTCAGGTCGCGCAGCTTGTCCATCACATAGTCGACGGATACCACCTGGGCGATGGTTTCCTGGCCGCACGACGTGGTGGTCAGGTTGCCGATGGCCTGCATGGCCCTGTAGCAGGCCTCCAGATCCTTGGCCCACTTTAACAGCTCCACCAGGCCCGCGGTGGCCACATGACACACCTCCGCCTTGGCCACGCCCAGCGTTTGCGAGGTGGTAACGTTGAGGTAGAAGGTGGCCACGGCAATCTGCAGGTTGGCACTGCCCGCCTTGATCCCCTCCACCAGGTCAATGACCTGCGGCAGCTGCTTCTCCAGCTGCGTTCGCCCGGCCGTGTGGCTCAAACTGTTGGCCAGGCAGCGCAGCGCCATCAGTTGATTGGCCGCCGAGCCGGCCAGCTGGGGCAACACAGT
Source organism: Drosophila ironensis (assembly GCA_021223825.1). Classification (NCBI taxonomy): domain Eukaryota; kingdom Metazoa; phylum Arthropoda; class Insecta; order Diptera; family Drosophilidae; genus Drosophila; species Drosophila ironensis. The sequence goes on from JAJJHQ010004879.1 coordinate 722,000, forward strand.
GCCCACCAGGTTGTGGCTGTTGTGCAGGACGCTGAAGATGGCCTCGTTGCGCACGGCCAGCCGCAGGACATCCAGCACAGGGAACAGCTTGCCCTCCGGCCACTTGAGCAGCAAACTGAGCGCCTCCAGCGCCGTCAGATCCAGCTCCGGCGAGGGCTCCGTCAGCTTGATCACGGCCAGCAGCACCTCGTCGCCCACTTTGCCCTCTTCGGGGGTGAGTTTGCTGTTGAACTCCCTGGAAAAGGTGAAAGAGATTACAATTCCGATGGTTGTGCAAGGTTTGCGCGAAGCTCACTTCATCTTCTCGAGCACTTTGCCGGCGTCGCAGGCGTCGAAAGTGCGATAGCTGCTCAGGGGAAAGTGCCTGTCCGCCTGGCTCGCAAAGTTCACGTCCACGCGGGACTGCCTGCTGGAGTAGCTGGACCCTCCCGTAAAGGGATCCACATTGCCGCCGCTCTGCACGTTGGTCGTGCTCGAACCGGGCACGTACCGGGAGCCGCCGGTGAAGGGATCCTGGTAGCCGGCTGGCGCCTGGTCCACCACAGGCGCACTCTCCGAGTTCGTCACAATAAAGTTGGCCACCTGCTCGAGATAGGCCTGCGGCAGATTGTTCCGATGGATGAAGGCCTGGGCGGCCTGCCAGGGATCCTCGCCGCGGTTGTAGGGCAGCTTGATGGGCGGCTCCGTGTCGGAGATGTCCACGTTGAACACAAAGTCATACTCCTTGCCCTCGTGCAGTTTCTTGCCCGAGGTCTGTTCCGTGCCGCCAGTGCCGCCGGTGACGTCGCCGACCAGATTCCAGTTGCCCAATTCCCAGCTGTAGGCCTTGACCGAGCCATCGGCATGACGCACCATCTTCAGCTGCCCCTCGCGGGTTCCATTCGACAGCAGGGCCTCCGGGCCGGGGAGACTGCAAGGGCAAGAAGTTTATTGTCAATTGATCATGATTTTCCCTGATGGGTGGCAACCTACTCGGATTTCTTGACGCCGCCAATCTCCTCGTTCATCTGGGACTTGCGGGTGGCCACGGCCAGGTCGAAGGCATTGCGTATGCCCTTGCTGGCCTGTCGCGCGGGCTCCTGGCTGAAAACCCTCACCACGCCATCACTGCAGCCGGTGACAATGTCGCCGTTGCGCAGGCAGGCCACAGACCACACCGAAATGCCCGGATGGACAATGGGAGCGCCCAGTTCGTCGCCCGTTATGACATTCCACATGCGCAGCGTGCTGTCCTCGCCGCAGGACACCACAACTTCGGGGCCCAGAGCCTCGTTCCTGGCCATCGCATAGATGTAGTTGCTGTGCCCGCTCATCTGGCGCACGCACTCGCCGTCCTCGTTCCAGAAGCGCAGAATGGCATCGTTGCCGCACGAGAGCAGCGTGTTGGCGTCCAGGCCGATGAGGCCGCGCACACAATCCGTGTGGCCCTTGAGCAGGCGCAGCTTCTCGCCCTTCTCGTTCCAGTAGTAAATGCATTTGTCCGCCGCCCCGGTAACGTACTTCTGCTGCTCCCGCAGCGTGGCCACCGCCCAGACGGCCGCTTCGTGCCCCTCCAGAGCGACAAACGCCACGTCTCCCGCCTCGCTGATGCTCCAGATCCTGGCTGTTTTGTCCCAACTGCCGCTGATGAGGCTCCGGGGCCTCAGACCGCCGGCCAGGGTGCACACGGTGGAGGAGTGGCCCTTGAGCGTGATCAGGGGCACAAAGCCGTCCTGTTTGTAGACGCAGATGGTGGCATCGTTGCTGGCCGTGCAGATCCACTGCTCCGCCTCCAGATAGCAAATGTACGAGATGAAGTTCTTGTGGTCCTGCAGTGTCAGGCTCTCCACGTACTCATTGCTGTGGGGGATACAAATTAGGCTCCGGATTCAGTAAGGGGAAGCTTTTTGGGAGGCAACCCACCCGCTGGGACGCCACAGTTTGGTGCTCTTGTCCCGGGATCCGGACAAGATCAGTTGGCCTCCGTGTTCGGGGGAAACCGCGCCCACGGCCACCGCCCGCACGTCCATGCTGTGGCCCAGCAGCTCGCAGCTGAGCTTGAAGTTGTCCAGCGATGGCTCCATATTCCCTTTGCCTTGCAATTCCACGCAAAAGTGCTGTCTTTGTTCTCGCTAATCGCCGACGCTGTCAGCCAAAAATGTCACTACCGGCGGGGCAGTGTGCGAAAAAATCTGCAGACTCAGCTAGGGGTGGCCCAAGCAGCCGGCCCGAAGCGATAGTTTCAGCCATCATTTCAGACTGAGACTGGCAAACAAATAAAACGAGCGACCTTCATTATTATTAATAAAAAATCAAGGTAGTTCTATAGCAGATTGAGTGCGAGAGTGCTAATTTCCTAAAACGTAATCATAGGAAATGCAACTAATGAAAGTAACATGCATTTGCACAATGTTAATATTCCATTTGTACCTGATGTACATGGTGTAATTGTTATTTCATTTGTGTTGCTATACAAAAAGTAGAAACGACTATGCCGTGTGTTCCCAAGCAATATTTACCTTATTTCATTACTTACTAAAGAATTACACATATTGTATTTCACTAAATTTTTTAAATTTTGGATTTCCATTGGATAACTATCTATACGTTTTCCCGCCCTTTGCATGGCCGCTTGTTCCATCTCTAGGTCAAGACTTGTTAGTTTACATTTCGATCCAAAACAAATAGAAAATGGGGGGAAAGAGCTATTTTTGCGACTACTGCTGTTGTTTTTTGAAAAACGACCTAAATGTGCGCAGAAAGCACAACTATGGCATCGCCCACACAATCGCAAAAAAAAACTACATGCGTCGCTTTGAAGGTAAAAGGGATTCCCCCAAAAATCAGAGCACACGACTTTGTTTATAAATAAATCTTGTAGATCCACAAAAGATCTTGAACGAGGAGCGCCTGAAGCAGCCATGCCAGCGATACTTCAATGGCTACTGCAAATTTGAGATGTTCTGCAAAAACAGTCACTACGATCAGCAGCAATTGCAAAAGTTGCAGAAATTGGGTAATAAACAATTTCGGTACTGTAAATATTTTCAAGTTTATTGAGTAGAGACAATTTCAGTTGAAGCCCAGACCAAGAAAGATTCCCGCAAAAAGAAAAAACCAAGAAGATGGCCCTGGAAAACCCGAGCCCAAAAGGAACTGCCGCCTTCGTTGCGAGAAATCGATTTGGCCAAACTCAAGCACACCAACTGGGAACTGAGCTGGGGTTAATTATTAATAAAGAGATTATGTATTTACAGTCGAATTTGGTACACACTAATGTCATGAATTTAATAACACCATCACTTTGTCCATGATTCGCGAGACCTTCAGGTTGATGCGCAGGAGGCGGGCGTACTCGTAGTGATACGATTTCGGGGAATGCCCGATAAAGTTCTCCTGATCGGGGTCGGCGAGGTGAGCCAGTAGGAAATAGCAAAAGTGTTCTGCAATGCGAAAAGATTATGGATTAAAACCTGATACTGATACATAAGGCTTACTTTTTGCAAGATAAGATATATATTGGTAAACAGAAACTTATTATGGCCAGAAGGTAAATATACAAGATAAGGTAACAGCGCAAATTCCACGGGGAATCCCCCTTAAAATATTTCTGGCATTACGTGTATACATTTGTATGTGCTGTTCCATGGAGAAACATAGGATAAGAAAACTGCAAGTCCCTTAAATTTGCTGAGTAAGATTGAGGAAATTCTTGCGAAATTCAATGAAATGCGAAACTCATTTTTTTCCTAAGAAATTATACAATAATAAAAACTGTAAGCAATTTTCTTTAAAACATGAAAACTGTAAGAAACTGCCTTTAAAGATTTTGAGTAAAAACAAAGGAATACAATAACATTTCTAGTGAAATTAATCGAAAACTTTGTCCCTATATATATAATTTTATATAAGTTCTTTAAACGCTTTGTTCTGGGAAATTGTACGACTCTACAAACTGAATGTAACTTTCCTTAAAGTGTGATTGTTAACATTTCTTATTAAAGGAAAAGCTGTTTGCCAATTATAGTTATTCGACACCAAATTATAGTTATTTACCTAGCTCTCCCTCGACGGCGTAGAAAAGTGGCGAGTTTCCCGCCCTCGTCTCGGCTGCATTCACCACCTCCAGCTTTAGTCTACGGTTTTTCAGCTTATCCTTGCTTGTCTCCAGTCGATCGCAGGCCCGATCGTAGAACCTCGCGAAGGCCTTATCGTCCCGCCCATCGGTATTGGGCGTCTCCGCCGACCTCTTGTACACCGGCTCGCCCAACTCCTGTTCGTCGATGCAGTCCAGTATGGTCTCGGCCACGTAGAACTGATTGTGACGCACTGCCAGATGTAGGGCGGTGTAGCCATCATCGTTGGGCTCCAGCAGCAGATTCAGATCGATGCGCCTCAACAGCACCCTGATGGACTCGAGGTTTATGTTGTTAATCACCGCCAGATGGAGAACGTTGTTGGAGTTCTCGTAGACAATATCGGTTAGGCAGCCAATGGAGAGGATATCCTTCACGATCTCCGGCTCGATGTCGTTCATCAGGGCAAGCTGCAGGCAGTCCTCGCCCTCGGCACTCAGCATGGTGTTGATGTTCCACTTGCCATGCAAAATGGCGAAGATCTGACGCTTCACCCCGTAAACATCGTTTCGCAATATGTCATCATGTATGGGCCTTGATGATTAAATAAAAATGATGTCACAGAAGGATGATGAATTTTGTGTAAACTACTCACAGTAATCCCTCAACGGACATGGTGTTTGCGTTTTTGAATACATTGGCCATTAGGGTCACCAATTGTTCCGTACTGTCGCCCCTCTCAATATAATTATCCACCCGCGTTAATTCCTCCATGTCAAAGGATATATCGGAGAGGTTTGAGTCCCGGCGATCTGGGGCTTTGACAAGCCGATTCTCTGGGGAAGCATTCGAAGTCTGAAATAAGAACAAGATGCATTAAGAAATGGCAGGATAAACTCTACATAAATGCAGAAGAATCTTGTATACAATAATCTATTGTTTATAGTGAAATTTGCCATGATACTAGTATTGTTGTTATCAAAATAGAATGTTGCCAATGGCAGCTCCTTATCTTCGTGGGCTTTTATCTCTTTGATAAACGTGGTCGGTTGCGTTTACTTACCGTGACTTCCAGCTTCTTCTTCTTTGTGACCACGGGCGTTAGCTGCTTCTCCTCGCGCTCCTGCAGCGCCATCTCGGCCGCCGATCTCTTTACCACCTGGGGCACGCAGGTGTTGCGCTTTCTGCCTCGCTTTTTAGGAACTTTGACCGGTGGGACAGGCTCCGAGGGCTCTGCAGCTGGAAGCAGAGGCGAACTCGCTTCATGCTTGATTGCGGGCTTTTCCTCGCTCTTTATGGATGTGGATGGCACCGGCTCGCTTTGCGTTGCCTGTCCCAGCGTTTGTGTTTGCGTTTGCGTTACCGTCTGGGTGGAGGAGTGGACTTTTTGGGCGCCACATGAGCAATGTTTGGCAGTCCCTGCGGCCGGGGCCTTATCGCCGATGTTATGTCCATTTATCGCGTCGATCACCCGCTGCTGGAGGGCCTTATCGGGTATGCGCATGAGTAATTTGAAGATGTCCTCGAACACGGACTTGAATGACTTTCGTTGCATGTATACAGCACTGCTGGGCGGTGCGGCACTACCAATGGCAATCACTCGAATGGGCTGGGAAATGGCCGAGGGGCCGGGCACTGTAATTGGCAAACTTTTCGACAATTCTCCGCCTGTGGGTGCCAGCAAGTGGCGCACTTCCTGGGATTTCGTCAACAGAACCTTCTTCATCGTTGGCGCGTGCTTTTATAGAGTCCGAGTGATCCGGTAGCCGGCCGATAAGCTGCCTTTGTTTGCCGAAGATTTGCGGGGATGCCCGAGTTTCTTCCGATCTCGACTGAATTAAATTGGTTTTCCCCGAACAAGTAGCGTGGAATAGCAGCTAGTGTTGCACGTCGGCGGGGTGTCGTCGTTTACCAACACTGCTTCTGGAGCTGTATTTCTGAAATATCTAACTGTTGTATTTGATAAAATAGTTGTATCTTGACTAATCAATACTGCGCCAATATAATATTATTAAATATTATTATGGTATCTTACCAATAAAATATACTGAAAATATTATTCTGCTATGCATGTCATGCCAAGTTTGGTGAATTATTATTATGATTCGGTAAGATACAATATTCTCGCACATAATATATTTATAGCGCGTATAATATATTTTTTCTAGTTTTTATTTATAACATTTTAAATTTAAGGTCAATGATTATTGGAAAATTCGAATTGCTTATTCATTTATTTGTATAATATTTTTTATAAAAAGAAACAACAAAAATTTTTTGGTATTTTCTAAGGTTAAAATTAGGTTTTAAATATTTTTTACACTCCATTAAACACTCAGGTATAAATATATTAGTTATGAAATATTTTATTGTAATGATTTAAGATTTCCATTGAGTCAGGCTACCGCCCTTGGTATATACCATTTATGTAATTGGTTTTTACCATTTTTGGTGGAAAGGATTTATTTTTTTTTGAATTAATTTGTTTGGTTTTAAAGCCGAAATTGTGGCAAACCACAGTTTTTGTTATATTACATCTCTTGCACAAATTTTAAACTATCGTGACAAGACGACAAAATCCCTAAAAAACAAATTAAAGATATGTTTTCTTTCAACCAGGGTGAGAAATGCGTTTTTTTCCTTGTATTCCTTAAGTTAGAATACATTTTATATCCCAATGACCTAAATTTAAAAAAAAAAAAACCTAACAGATTATCTGCAAAAGTATCTGCCATCCGTGCCATCCCTAGTGGTCCCGCTATCTCAACGTTCGGGGTGAACGGCAAAAGTATTCCTCAGAAAAAAGATACGCACCGCAGGAGTCACACCGGGTTTTAAGAGGCATTTTTGGCTAATTGGCAGCGCTTTAAGGGGCTTCCGATAGCTCTCCCGCACTCGATGCTGGCCGGTCTGTTGCGCGCACAAAGAATTGCCCGCATCCGTGTCTGATGGACTCGCGTAATCGCGGTTTTTCGGGAGGAAGCGGCAGCGAAGGAGGTGGAGGAGGGGGAGGAGGAGGAGGAGGAGGCGGTGCTGGGAGTGGTGGTGGAAGAGGTGGTGGTGGGAGCTACCACAGATCCCGGTCCCGTTACAGCAGATCCCGTTCTCGTTCCCGGTAAAGAAAAAAATTCAAATAGAATATTCAAATATCCTTGTTATCGGAAATTAATCGGTTAAATTGATTGATTACTCAATTTTGCAGGGAACGAAATCGTGGTGGTGGCTATAGCAGGCATCGGAACTCCCGCTCCAGGAGCCGCGATCGTTCCCCGAATTTCCGGCGTGGCGGAAACGGTAACGGGGACACGGATCTGTACCAGAATCTCATACACGACGACTACCGCGAGGATCAGCGCAACTACAATCCCCGGAACAACTTCGAGCACCGCTCGTTCCGGCGCGAGGATAACTTTGAGCACCGCAACCGGGATCGGGACAGGGACAGGGACCGGGACCGCGGCCAGGGCAACTTTGACAACGAGCAGCGATGGCGGGACATGGATTCGCGGGAGAGGAGCTCGGTGGAGCGATCGTCGCGGTTCGGAGATCGCGACTCCAGGGACCAGAGCAGGCCCTGGAGCAGGAGCTACATCGAGCACGACGACAGGGGCAGGAGTCACGAGCGGAATGTGTAAGAGATACTTAAAAATTGGTTAACTTTAGTCATTCCCCAAAAAGTGTATATCCTGGTAAACAGTCTAGTCAAAGCGTCTTGACATAATAATTGCATCCTGGATAAGATATAAAGCCAAACCTGGCCACATATCTACAAAAAACATGGATATATTCGAGGCGATTGTAGATGTCAACAGTGCAGATAAGATCTCTTAAAATCCAACCTCATATCTTAAAACCTTGGTTATAAGAACCCTTAGATAGACCGCTCTTTTCTATTAAATCCACTTGCTCTTGATTATAAACCTTTTAATTTTTGCTTAATGCAATTAACTGAGAAGCGGATAATATTCTTTGTTTAGGCGCCCGCGTGGCAACCGAGCCGACAACAATGGAAACAATATGCCGGCGATTGTAGAGTGTATTCCTCTAAAAAGTACCTATTAAAATATCAGCTGTCATAATAAGATCTCTTAGAATCCAACCTTATCTATTAGAATCCAACGATTTCCCTTGCATTCGATTGTATACCTTTTCATTTTTTTCGAATTAACTGAGGAGCGGATAATATTTCTTTGTTTAGGCGCCCGCGTGACAGCCGAGCCCACAACAATGGTAACAATACGCCGGCCAACAACCGAGACCGCGATCGGGAACGGGACTGGGACCGCGATCGGGAGAGGCGAGGATCCTCCGAGGATGACAGCGATGAAGGTCAGATGCGCAGGAATCAGGGCAGGCACGTCACCGAGGCACTCAACATTATTATTATCTTTGGGCTTTCCAAGCAAATAACCAAGGCAGATGTAAGGCCACAAATTAGCATAAATAGTTGCCAATTCTTATACAAACTTCTCGTAGATCATGAGCGAACTGATCAGGGTGAACATGGAGCCGGCCTGCATACGGATCATACGGAAAAATGGAGCAGGTGGGTTACGATATATTTGCCTTCAACCATTACAGCCACAGCCGCAGCCACAGCCCAGACGTGAGCGTTGCGGAAAGCGTCTGCGTGCCGGATTTGAGGCACCAACTGCGACGGAAACAAGTAAACACACCAAACGAATTGACTCGGCCAAAAAGCAAGATTTAAACCAAAACCAATAAAATATGAATCGAAAAAGCATACTCGTTCAATTTCCCACAACAACAATGTTACAAACCTATCGAAACATTCAACATTTTTTGACGAAAACATTTTGTATCTGCTTCTATCCGAAAATTTAGATTCATCACGCGGTATTGCATTTGTCGAGTTTAACACCGTTGAGGAGGCAAAGCAATGGATGGATATAACTCAGGTATCGGTCAGCGCAATCATCCTTTGACCCTTTCAACATCAGCAGCAAAAGCCTTCCCTTTCCTTGGCAATAAACCGTGAATCTGTGTAAGGGTTGTGACAAACCTATTCGGCTTTCCTGTTTAGTGCCGAGGAAAGGAGGGATCCATGAAGAGGAATGCCAGCGGCAACACAAATCGCGTTACGAAACACAGAAGCAATCCGGTGACTGTGTAGAGTGTGAACTAGAAGCCCGAACCATTGGTTGCCTCACTAATCCCGGTATTTTCTCTCTATTTCCATGTCTGATGGCTGCAGGGCGTGATTCCGTTGGGAGATCAGAGGCTCACCATGCAGTACAGTCACAAGCGCATTCAGGATTGGAACTGCAATAAGGTAGGGATCTTGAAAACCTAATTATTTACCCGCCCATTGACTGATATATTGTTTCAGTGCGGAGTCTGCAACTTCAAGTTTAGATTCTATTGCTTCGTGTGCAAGACCTCGCGGGAGGAGGGCGAGGCTGTCTTTTCCGGCGGCAGCGAGGGCATCGATGAAGTCAGCAACATCCTCACAAAAAGTATATACCTAGTTTTGCAATTGATTGTCCTAAAACTAAACGTTTGCCTATTTCTTGCAGAGATCATGCTGCGCAACTTGGACGCCCTGACCAACGAGGAGAGTGTGTTGACTGCCCTGCAGGAACACTTGTCGGACTTGGCCAAGACAGTTAGCAAGGTGATAATCAGCAGGGATACCCTCACGCAGGCCTCAAGGGGCATTTGTTACCTCCAATTTGACACGCTCGTCGACTCGATGAACACCTTCAACGCCTTGACAGCCCTGCAGCCGCCCTTGAAACTGGATGACAGACCTGGTAGGAACTAAATTTTAATGTTTGAGACTCCCAATTAACGACTTCCGACGAATTAAAGTGGCCATCACATACTGCATTGACGGGGAGGATGGTCAAAATCCGCCCAAGGACATGAGCGGCCCGGCACCCAAGCCCAGTGACAGAGAGCTTCCCGGTGGAGCCCCCGGAGCGGGGCCGCCTTCGGGAATCAATGACAACTACACCCTTGCGGATGTCCCCCGCCTGGCCGAGTACAGCGCCTCTTTGTACGCCTCAAACCCGGCAGAGCACGCCCATTACGTTCAGTACTACACGGACTATTACACGACGGAGATCAGCAAGAGGGCCAGCGAAGCTCAAGTCACGGAGGCCAACTCCGGGGCAGCGGTGGCCCTCTCGGCCATCCAGCGCAAGCAAAAGAAGATGAACAGCATCGAGACGACGATCACGGCAGCAGCTGCGGCCGCCGCCCAGGCGGCTGCCGAGGTGAAGGCTGCCCTTGCCGCCCAGACCGTTTCGGCGCCGCGAGGCAATGACGGAAAGGTTTACCGTAAGTATAGGCATCTAGAATTTATGCAGACCTATTAATAAGCCCCATTTTGCAGCGGTTCCCGATGTGTCCAAGTACCAGTATGACGAGACTTCTGGCTACTATTACGACCCCAGCACCGGTCTCTACTACGACGCTCACTCGCAGTATTACTACAACAACGAGACGGGCGCCTATCTCTACTGGGACCAGCGCAGGAGCACCTACGTCCTGGCCACGCCCGCCTCCACGCAGGCGGCTTTGAAGGAGGTCCTCGCTGAGGCCGAGCAAAAGGAGGACGAGGCCAAGAAGACCAAGGAAAAGGAGAAGGAAAAGGACGGCGGCAAGCATGACAAGGTCAAGGTGGCCAAGAAAATAGTGAAAGACATGGAGAAGTGGGCCAAGCAGCTCAACCAGAAGAAGGACTACACTGTGGTGGCCACTCCACAGCCCATCTTGGCAGGAAACGATGCTCCCAGCACTTCCCGGCCCAATCAAGGGGCGTACGCCGATGTGGGCTTCTCGATTCTCGAAAAGAAGGAGCGCGCCAAAGTCTCTGACTATTTGCCGCCCTCAGCGGCGCCGCCCGTGATGAATAAGCTGGTGAATGCCTATGGCGGGGCCTCGGACTCGGAGGAGGAGAGTGGCCCAAGCATCCAGAACACTCAGGGCTCGGCAGCAGGAGCGACTGGAAGCGGCGGCTCCGAGGAATCCGACTACGTGGACTTCCAGAAACTGACGTGCCTGCTCTGCAAGCGTGCCTTCCAATCTCTCGAAATACTGCAAAAGCATTTAAAGATGTCCAACTTGCACAAGGAGAACCTGGCCAAGTTGACCCAGAGCTCCGAGGCCAATGCCAGCAACGACCCTGGATTATCGTGAGTTTTTTTGGGCACTTAAAAGATTTATTTGGCTTTACTGATTGTGATCCCTTTCCAGGTACCGAGATCGCGCCAAGGAGCGGCGGCTAAAGTACGGGGAGAGCGACCCGCCGCCGCCTAATCGCAGTCGGGAGCGGTTCGAGCAGGAGATCAAGACCCTGCAGTCGCGGCAAAAGGACGGCCCCTCGGCAGCGCCCGCCATGCCCATCAGCTCAAGCAATGTGGGCAGTCGCCTGTTGCAGAAGATGGGCTGGTCGGAGGGCCAGGGACTGGGCAGAAAGAACCAGGGACGCACCCAGATCATAGAGGTGAGAGATAATTTTGTAAACGGCAAGGAACTTCAGCTAAACGTTGAATACATTTGTTTCAGGCGGAGGGACGCACAAACAATATTGGCCTGGGCAATCAGTCGGGAAAAATGGTGCCGGGCAATGACTACAAATCCTACATCAAGAAGATGATGAAGCAGCGCTACGAGAACGCCTAGCAGGAGTAAATTTTACTTAGTATTTATAAGATAAAAAATCATTTTAATAGTTTGAGTTATGATTAGGAAATTTCATATCCTCATTTGATTGTACAGAGATAAACGTAAGTGATGCATAGTAAAATGTATTGCGTGATTATTATGGATTTATTGAACCTATTGGTATCGGATTTAGAAATATTTGTATTAAGTCAAACATTTGTAATTGATCGAGACATGTAACGTTGCAAATATAAACATTTTATTCAAAATATGAAAAAGCTGATTTGCTATGGTTTATTTGACTTATTGTTTTCTACACTGCAAAATGTAAACATTTCTTTACGCATTTCTGAATATATTCATTTTAAAATTTTTACATTTTGCACATAAAATCTAGGCAAGGTAGTTATCATTTTTTGAATATTAACAAGATAAATAGCGGCAAACATTTACAATTTTAATTTATCGAAGATATTTAATAGTGAAATTCTAATGCTTATTTAACATACACCATAGAAATAATTCATAAAATTTAAAAATTTGTGTTATTAGTTTTGGAATTATTGATATTTAATGCATTTTATAAATTTTCATAAAATTTGGTGACAAGATAAGATTATTTTTTAATATTTCAATAAGTTATAAGTTTTATAGGGTAATCCATCAATTTTAATACAAAAAAAAACCTTTATAACCCAACGTAAAAAGGAAAACTTCTAACTTAGAAGTTCTAAGTCTATTGTTTCCGATATTTGTATTTTGGTGGTTTCCCTTAAACAGCTGTCAGTGCTCGCCCACTTTTCAGCACTGGCACTCAAAAGGAGGTATCGATAAGCAGGCAGCCTTCTGTTTCGATATTCCTGCGAATGACAAAGGAGGCCGAAAATTGTGTCGCCTTCGGGTGGCCGAGAAATTGTCATTTGTTACAGTCTCAATTGGGATATTTGTCACGCTGGGCATTCGCATTCATAGCACCGGTGAACAAGTAAGAAGATGTCCAGCTCCGACGACGACAGACGCAGGCCCATCAGATGGGCCCCCGGGCCTGAAGGTGCTGATAATTACCATCGATTTGCATTAGATACGCGCAGAATGGATTCTCGCTCCGGTCGCGGGGGAAACGGCAGCAGCGACTCTCGCTATAGTCGCGAATACAGTCGCTCTCGCTCCCGATCCCGATCCCGGTAAGTAACAGTAACTAGACCTCCTTTGACTCCCTAACTTAGACTATTGTTTTGTGGTTTTATTGCAGGGAGCGGAGCCGGGAGCGCTCGGGCCACAGGCGCCGTTCTTCCCGTGACCGATCCTCGTACCGTCGTCACGAACGTAGTCCGGAAAGCGACCTCTACCGCGACCTGATTCACGACGACTACGCGGAGGATCGTCGGAACTACAGCAGCTCCCAGAATGATCATCGCCAGCAGCAGAATGCGGATCCTAGCCGGGATGCGGTAGAGAGAGAGCGAGAGAACCGCAGGCGCAGTCATGATCAGGACTCGCAGGATATGGGGTCCGAGCGAAGGTAAGGCAAGGGCGGTACTAGAGTTCCGAGAGATCGAAGCTATCCTTAGACTAAATCAGATAAATCAAAGCAATCATCTCAATTAAAAGTCATAGAGGTTTTTTTTTTTGAAAACCCTAAAATAAGTAGGCTGTGTACTATCATTTGTCAAAACTCTTTCCAATACGTGCTATATACCATGTTAACTTGAGGGAATTAATTTAAATGTAAGGATTTCATTCAGGTTCAGGTTAATGACAAAAGCTACCTATATGGTTTTCATTAATATTTACTTAGCTTAAATCCTTAATTAACTTAAATAGAAGGAATCAATCTCGCAGCTTTAGAAGTGTATAAAGTGTATTAGAAGTGCATAAATTTCTGAGTTATGCTAATATTTTGTCCAAAAACTCTGCTCTTACCTTGTTTTTTGCCATTTAAAGTTTTGATCGAAAAATGGGGGTAATCCTGTATTTTGCAAATTTTCTCGATTAGATAAATTTTTCACCATTGTTTTGCCATTTAAAGATTTTTATCGAAAAACAGAGTGATCCCGAATTTCGGGGCTTTTTCTTGATTGAGAACACCACCTGTTTTAGCCATTTAAATTGCCTCAATGTAATGGAATTTCAAAAGGCCTTTAAGCTTAAGATGCATCGCGTCTTGTAAACATGAAATATATAAAAAAAATGTTTCCATTTAGCCACACTAGACGCAGTGACAGCAATGGGAACATCTGTTCGGACCGCGACCAGGAGCGCTCGCGATCCCGCAACTCCTCGGATGACAGCGATCTGACCGAAGATTTCCGCTGGCAGCGCCAGAACACCTCCGAGGAGGCCCTGAACAACATCATTATCTTCGGCTTGAAGAAACACATCACAGAAGCAGACGTATTTACTTCACTGTCACCGAGCTAATGAACAAAATCTAATTACCTTTATCCCGGATAGATAATGGGAGAGCTGATCAAGGTTCATATGGAGCCCCTTTCCATACGCGTAATGAGGAAAAAGCCGACAGGTGGGTAGCAAAACCTTGAGTTTTGTGCGCTTTACGGTTGAGAAATGATGTACAAAAATATTATAAATGCGTATGTATTGTTTGCCAATCAAATGTTCGGAAAAGGATTCTCAATTTGATCAATGAGTACTTGTACTTTACTTTTAAACGACATCAGTTAAATATTCCACAAAATCCAGTGTATATATTTTGCATATATATATTATAACAACAAATACAACCCCTCTTAAAAATGTTATAATGCTATTGAAAAAACCAACAAGATTTTTTGACAATACATTTTCGTATTTGCTTCTATCTAAAATTTAGGTGCGTCACGCTGTTTTGCGTTTGTCGAATTTAAAACCGTTGAGGAGGCGAGACGTTGGATGGATTTAAATAAGGTATCCCCAAAGCAACCACCAAGAAAGAAACCTATGAGTCATGTGTCAAAAAGTGAGACGTCCTAAGCCCCTCGGCATCGTGGCAACAGTAACCGAGTCCGAGTGCCTTTAAGTTCAGTTCCCTCCGTTGGTCGTTCCGTATGGCGAAGTATGCTCCTTCAGATAGAATTCTTAATCGCTAGTATCCCTGCTTCTTCTCTGATTGCCGAGGGCAAGAACTGAACTTAAAGCCATATCCTTTTTGCCAAAATAGAGAGAATATAAAGGAGAGATAACTTGCGTCGACTGCATCGGTTGCGTCGTTTCACATACCAAAAGACACAGCAGCAATCTCTGGTGACTGTGTAGTCTGCGAACCTTACGATAGCTTTCTTTCGATCGAGCCTGGACACTGATACACCTCCGTTTTCTTCTCTTCCGGGCAGGGTACTCTTCAGTTGGGCGAAGACCGGGTTTCTATGCAGTACAGTCACACTCGCATCACGGACTGGACATGCAACAAGGTTTGTATCCGACTGTCTCCAGAAAAAATTTTTTGATTTCCTCGTGTTCTCGTTACAGTGTGGCGCCAGTAACTTCAAGCGACGCTTTCAATGCTTCATGTGCAGCGCCTCGCGGGCAGAAAGCGAGAGCGCTATGTCCAAGTCCGGCGAGGGCGTCGACGAAATCAGCCGCATCCTCACAAAAAGTATATCCACCAAGAGCAATCTCTTTCCATGCCGTTTCCCCCATAATCAGCTTATCAGCTAATCAATCCACTAACCTGCCACCGCTTTCCAATGCAGAGATAATGCTGCGCAACCTGGACGCGCTAACCAATGAGGAGGGCGTGCTCACTGCCCTCCAGGAGCACTTGCCTAAATTGGCCAAGACCGTTAGCAAGGTGTTGATCAGCAAGGATACCCTCACGCAGGCCTCGAGGGGCATTTGTTACCTCCAGTTTGACACGCTCGTCGACTCGATGAACGTTTACAACGGCCTCATGGCGCTGGAACCGCCCCTAAGACTGGATGATAGGGATGGTTTGTGCTCCAAGGGTATTTCTTGACTGATTTAACAAATTATTATCCTTTTTTTCAGTTGTCATTACTTATTGTCTCGACGGTGAAAGCCGTCAAACAGTTTCGAATGATTCAAATGGACCCAGAGCGGGCGGAAATAGTCATGGCGGATCCATTGGCGGGGTGGTACCTTCGGGGCCGTCTGGAAACTACACCGTGGCAGATGTGCCGCGTTTGGCTGATTATAGTGCCGGACTTTACGCCACCAGTGCGGCGGAGCATGCTCACTTTTTTCAGTATTATAAGGATTATTACATGGCGGAGATCAGCAAGGGCCAAACCGATTCGAACCTGACGGAGGCCAACTCTGGAGCGGCTGTGGCCCTCTCGGCCATGCAGCGCAAGCGCACCTTGGACTCTGTCCAGACTACGGCTATGCCTTCCATCAAGCCGCCCCGAGGAAACGACGGAAAGGTCTACCGTAAGTATAGGCATCTAGGATTTCTGCAGACCCATTAATAAGCCCCATCGTTGCAGCGGTTCCCGATGTGTCCAAGTACCAGTTCGACAAGACTTCAGGCTATTATTACGATGCCACCACAGGTCTCTATTATGACGCTCACTCGCAGTATTACTACAACAACGAGACGTGCACGTATCTCTACTGGGACCAGCGCAGGTGCACCTACGTCCTGGCCACGCCCGCCTCCACGCAGGCGGCGATTCAAGAAGTCGTCGCCGAGGCTGAACAAAAGGAGGAGGAAGCCAAAAGGGCCAAGGAGCAGGAGAAGGAAAAGAACGGCAGCAAGCCAGACAAGGTCAAGGTGGCCAAGAAGATTGTGAAGGACATGGAGAAGTGGGCCAAGCAGCTCAACCAAAAGAAGGACTACAATGCGGTTGCCATTCCGCAGCCCATTCCGGAGATCCCGAGCGAGAAACCCAGCACATCTCGTGCGGCCGATGTGTGTTTCAGTATTCTCGAAACGAAGGAAAAAGCCAAGCTCGCCGAATATTTAACGCCGCCGGCACCGGGGCCCCCAGTGATGACCAAATTGGCAAATGCTTACCTTGGAGTCTCCGACTCGGAGGACGAACGTGCGGCAGTCGCAGCAGCTGAAGGAGGAGCAGGCGGTAGTGGCCTCCAAATGTCCAAGAATGCGATGCCAATGAGCGGAGGCGTGGACGAAGAGTCGGAATATGTGGATTTCCAAAAGTTAACCTGTTTGCTGTGCAAGCGTGCCTTTCAATCGTCGGATATTCTGCAAAAGCATCTCAAGATGTCCAATCTGCACAAGGACAATCTTGCCAAGTTGGTGCAGAGCATTGAACCAGCCAACCAAGGCGATTTCAAGTTGGTTTCGTTAACTCATTTTGAATGTATTTATTGGATTAATTACATTCCAGCTATCGTGATCGCGCCAAGGAGCGCAGACTGAAGTACGGGGAGAGCGGTCCGATACCTTCAAACCGTTTCGAGCGGGAGATGAAACCCCTGCAATCCTCGGCAGCCAAGGCCGAGGCGGCAGCCCCTCCCATCAGCTCAAGCAATGTGGGCAGTCGCTTGCTGCAGAAGATGGGCTGGTCGGAGGGTCAGGGACTGGGCAGGAAGAACCAGGGACGCACCCAAATCATAGAGGTATCGCGCCGTTATTTTAGTTTTGCTTGTGATGTTTGAATAGTGTTTAATCCTTTGCAGGCTGGAGGACAAACTCACAATATTGGCCTGGGCAACCAGACTGCAAAAATGGACAATGAAAACGACTACAAAATGTACATCAAGAAGATGATGAAGCAGCGCTACGAGAACGCTTAAAACTCTTCCTAGTCAGGGGCACTTGAGGCTCCGCTTAGACGTAGAAATTATGTAGGCTATGATGTTTACCTCATTTAAAAGCGCTCAGTTTTACAAGTAGTATACAATGTTGCAGTTAACATTTAAATAGAAAACAAATAAAATTTGTCACAACCGAGTTGAAATTAGGGCTTTCTTTTTAAAAGAAAAATATTAAGGTTAAGTACTTTCTATACTTCCTTTAGGACTTTTTAAATACTGTTTTTTGTTTACCAATTAAACACTGAAAATGCAATAGAAAACGTATTATTAAATAAAAACCCTATTTTCACTGAAATTCATATTCTAAATATAGAAATACATAAATTTTAAATATATTTCGTGGGTATAATTTAATCAACATTTTTAATTGTTCATATGTTTGGTATTCTTGGCTTCCAGGCAAAAATGGAAAAAATATTTCATTTAACTCATTGAAATAAGGAAATAATAGATAGAATTAAGTAAAAACATAAATTCAAATGCTATTAAAATAGGAAATACATAGACTCATATGTAGTTTTATAGTAGATATTCCGTTTCTATTGATTTTATACCCTTCGGAACCGTTTAGTATTTTCTGGTGTCTTGGTATATTTTGCTTTCCCAATGTCGGTCATACACTTGAGGCACGTTGTTTGCACCGGCAAAAACTGCATTTCTTAGAGTCCCTGGAAAGCGGTAAGCCTTGATGACATCCGCCAAGATCCCTCCGCTGACCTTCAAGGTCGTGGCGGAGTGCTCCGTCTCCAAAGCCAGAGCCGGCCTGATGACCCTCAGGTAAGTGCGAAGTGTATCTGAAAGATACCCAAATAACGCAAAGATACGAAATACCAAACGCAGGCACAGCGACGTAAACACACCGGTCTTCATGCCCGTGGGCACCCAGGGCACCCTGAAGGGCCTCCTGCCCGAGCAGCTCATCGAACTGGACTGCCAAATCCTGCTCGGGAACACCTACCACTTGGGCCTGCGGCCCGGCATCGAAACCCTGAAGCGGGCCGGGGGTCTGCACAAGTTCATGGGCTGGCCCCGGGCCATCCTCACCGATTCGGGCGGCTTTCAGATGGTCTCGCTGCTGCAGCTGGCAGAGATCGACGAGAACGGCGTGAACTTCCGCTCCCCCTTCGACAACAGCCAGTGCATGCTCACGCCGGAGCACTCGATTCAGATCCAGAATGCCATCGGAGCGGACATCATGATGCAGCTGGACGATGTGGTCAAGACGACGACGGTGGGGCCGCGCGTGGAGGAGGCCATGGAGCGAACGATCCGCTGGGTGGACCGCTGCCTGGAGGCGCATGACCGCGACGACGATCAGTCGCTGTTCCCCATCGTCCAGGGCGGGCTGGAGGTGCCGCTGCGCAAGAGATGCGTGGCTGCGCTGATGGAGCGCCAGGTGCGGGGCTTCGCCGTGGGCGGACTGAGCGGCGGCGAGAGCAAGCACGACTTCTGGCGGATGGTGGACGTGTGCACGGATCATCTGCCGAAGGAAAAGCCCCGCTACCTCATGGGCGTGGGCTTTGCCGCCGATCTGGTGGTTTGCGTGGCCCTCGGCATCGATATGTTCGACTGCGTCTTTCCCACACGCACGGCCAGGTTCGGATGCGCCTTGGTGGACGGCGGGCAGCTGAACCTCAAGCAGCCCAAGTACAAGCTGGACATGGAGCCCATCGACAAGGATTGCGAGTGCAGCACTTGCCAACGCTTTTCCCGCTCCTACCTGCATCACATTGCCGGCAACGAGCCCGTCTCCTGCTCGCTGCTGAGCGTCCACAATGTGGCCTACCAGCTGCGCTTGATGCGGAACATGCGGGAGGCCATCCAGCGGGACGAGTTCCCGCAGTTTGTGCGCGGCTTCATTGCCAGGCATTTCGGGACAGATCCCGTACCCGCCTGGATCCGCGAAGCTTTGGCGGCGGTCAACATTGAGTTGCCAGAGGATTTGCCACAAAAGGAAGAGCCGAAGGAGGAGGACCAACCTAAGCCCGAAAAGAAGCTGGAAAAGGAGGCAAGCTAACGTCTCCAGGGGAAGAAAGTCTAAACTCCCCGACAAGGCTTGTGTATTTAACCTCCGCTTATTAATTGGTAGGTACCTTTAGAATTATTTAAACTGACAAATTCCTATAACAGAGAAATAGTTTCGGTTGCCGGACACCAAATATTATACATCCATCAAGATACGACATAATTTTTATACAATAATTCAAAAGAAGAAATCTATGTTAAGGACAAGACAAGTATAAAGTAAAGGGGACATGTACAAAGCCCAAGAGAAGCACAATATTATTAAATAAAGTTTCGGTTTCGGTTGCCGGACACTAAATATTATACATCCATCAAAATACAAAATTATTTTTATAATACAAAAGAAGAAATCTATGTTAAGGACAAGACAATTGTAAAGTAAAGCGGACATGTGCAGAGCCCAAGAGAATCACAATATTATTAAATAAAATCGTAAATAAAAGAATTGTCAAGTTTTTTTTGTTTAATTAATCAGCAAGTTGTCGGTGTTTTTGATCTTATCGCAGGCTACGATGTTATTTATCATGGTCCTAAAAACTTTGATGTGTGGGAATTTTACAAAAGAGCCAAACGAAAAACCATCGGAAATAAGAATAAATTTTAATTATTTTCTTAATCTATAATTTATTATAGTTGCTTATTCCCGGATTTATAAATCTGAAGAGTACGCGATGTCTGCATATCACAGGTGTTTGTTAAATCGATTATTATCGATTAACGTATCAAGAACAAAGAGAGCTGGCAAAATATAAAATAATAGCGATGTCTGACAATATCATCTATGTTAGGTACAAGTAAAATAAAGTTAAAGACTTAAACCCGAGATATAAAAATAATACTCATTGAACCCAACCAAATACCTTGCCCAAAACTCCCACTATTCTCTAGGGTACAATATACCGGTTTGTGATTCCGCTTTGCCTACATTTCTTTGTTTTTTTTTTCGCTCGGCCCCAAAAGCTCACGGCCTTACCTATGGGAAAAAGCTCTATGGCCAGTATGACGCATAGCGCAACTCGGTGGCGATCGTGGATCCCAGCCATTCAGTTGTTGAATTCATTGCCCGTTTTTGATATTGTACTTCATTTTCGCTTTTCGGCTGCTTCTTGGGACTGCGCGAGTACTTGGGGGCCACATGTGTGGGGCAGCAATAAATAAATAAAGTAAAAACAAAAGCGTTCGCCGGAGAGACAGCCCCTCTCGCTTTTAATTCTACAATGCTCGTTTTGGGGCAATACCAAAATTTTTTTTTGTTTGGGGGGTGCGGGCAGGGAGTGCGTCAGGGTGAGACTGGCTGGGAGATTTTTGAGTTCGGAAGAGAGCTGGCGAGTGGTGGACGAATGGATCGCTGCGGTGTGAATTCAGTGAGTCCCCGAGTGTCGCTGATCTCTGACGGTGACGACGGTTGTGCGCTGTGTGTCCGGTGTCGGTGTTTCGTTGCGTTGCGTATCATTTCGGTTGAGTCGTCTTTTGTCGCTTGTTTTTGGGTGGAAACGCATCTGTCGGCAAATTGGCAGCGAGAAGCCCGCGCGCTAATTATACATTTTTGTGTGAATCCAAAAATCGAAAGCCAAAGGCGAAAAATCGCAGGATCCAAAATCCATATCAAGCATACGCCCCCCCAGCCAGCGGTCACGAGTTAATTGTAAGGAGTCCCCCCATTCGATTCGATTTATTGTCAATTAATCACGGACTTGACGATCGTCTCGGCGCGTTACCAAATGTGGTCAAAGCCGAATAACAAAAAATGATATAAAAATAAACACCCAAGCCTACGCCGCACACGCTCCCATACAGATCGGACAATTGTGCGTTGTAAAGTGCTTTTTATGGCTTTCCAAAAAAAACCATAATGAAAATGACAAGTTTGTTGCCGTTGTTGGTGCTCTTGAGGATCCGGAGGATCTCTTTGGATTACCACCTTTGAGGCTTTGCAATAAGTATACGCCACGTATATCCGCAATATGTAAATGGGACTTTTCCGCTCTTTTTCGATCGGTTCACACGGTTCAGCGTTTTTCACATTTCGCCTCGTTTTTATTTTTATTATTTATATTTTTGTATTTGCCATCGTTTTTGGCTTTGGCCTGTGTGTTTTTGAAATTTCATGGTTTCATTTCTTTAAATAAGTTTTATTTTTAGCGCTTTTAGTTATTTTTGTGTATATGTTTTTTCTTGTTTTTGCTTCTCACCATTTTTGCTGGTGCCCAGCATTTGGTCGATTATTTTTCGGAAAAGTGTTGCTGCCGTTTCTTTGGAATATTCATGGGCTCCCCTTTGTGTACACACAATGTGTGAGGAAAGTGTGAAAAGATTTGTGTTTCAATTTCGTTTAAATGAAACTAAAAGGTGCACAAAAGGTGGGAAATTTGGATGCAATTTTCCCCCACAAATTCTTGTAGGTTCCCCCACAAATTCCTGTAGTTCTTCTGGGTAGTTGTTCCCTTGATTCGATCAGTAAAACGAATAATTTGTTGACTCTATTTAATAAGCCATTAACTCATGAGGCCAAAAGCTTCGAGGAAGCTGTCTGTTTCTTGTGGTCATGCTTTTTATAGCGAATTTTTTTTTCGACTTCGTGAATTGCCTCATTTTTCAAACACTCACATTTTTGGTGGCCACAATTCATAAATAAAAAGTAAACACACAAGGCAGCCGTCGACTGTGATTGAAGATTTTCGTCTTTGATTTTTGGCCTCTAAAAGGCCAAAGAGAGTCTGCTGCAGCAAATGGCCAAGACGGACAAAAGTGGGAGAGCAAATGGCCGAATGGCGGCAAATTGCCATCGAAAAATGGCCAGAAAACTTTAATTATTGCTGCTAATCATAATCACACTAGAATTTGTCAGTTTTCGTACCGTTAGCCTCTTCTCTGCTATTTGGTTTATTTTTGTATTTATAAATTATGACACATGCCGACAAGTCGAAGAGAAACAGAGCCTCTGCTCTCTGAATTCTTCTACGGGGAGTGGTGGGGCTTGGGCTCTTCGGCGAAGAAACAGCTGCTTAGTGGGCGGCAGAAGAGGGGGCATGGCCGCAGAATTGCCTTTACGGCCTTTGGGGGCACATGCAAAATTCGTCATTTGTTGAAAGAGCGAGCAAACCGAGGCAATTAAAGTAAACAAGGAAACACACGTCGCGCCTTATTTTTACAATTGATTAATTTCATTTTTGACTGCCACCGAAGCTAAAAACAGCTTCTTTTTAATAACACGAATTAATGAGAACTCTTGGTTTCACCGGAAATTCACATTTCAGGCAATTAAAAATCGGCCGCTAAAATCCAGAGCTAATTTCAATTAAAGACTGCATTTTAATGAGACCTTTGACGAAAGTCATCCGTAAATAGCTCACCATTTATCCTTTTAATTAAATTTCGGTTTCAACAACATTTTAATCAATATCAACAACAATTTCCGCACAGAATCCACTCATCAGCACAAACAGAAACCGCATCTGAAACAAGTTTTTCATGCAAATGTTTCGGCGAGACACAAATTCAAATTCCTAAATCTTCACCATCCATATGCCTGCCAGTCGATAGTTATTCTATGCAAATCGTTGTTTGCGTTCTGCATTTGTTTGTGTTTTTCACTGGCACCAAAATAAACGGAAATGGAATATTTGCACACATACTATATTTCGAATCCAAGAAATCAATGCTCTTGCCAATCGGTATGAAATTCCTAGGCAAACAAGAGGGTCGCTTGGTAATATAAATCACGGATCACTGTCCAAATTGCTGGATGCTGATTCATTTATGGAAAGGTAATGAAACAACAAATTTCTCCAAAATCAAAATTGTTTGGCCCAGGAGTGCGTGGGGGGTTTTACTGCAAAGACGCTTAGTCATGGGACCTATTTTTGCATGCGATTTGCGGCTTAGAAACACCTACCTACCCTAATCTTCAACTTTGGACTTTCTGCTTTTTGGTCATCTAATGTTGCTTTGCCTAAACGATATGGCTGCGATTCTTGTCGTACTCGCTGCCCTCCATATTTATTTTGCGATTTTCGTCAGCGTTTTGTCGAGTGTGGGTGAATAAACTTCACGGGTGTCTGATCAGTTTTTTCAGCTGATTCCGAATGGCAACGGCCATAAAAAAGCAGCCAGCCGATTGGGTTGACACTGAATGGGTTCGCTTGTTGACTTTGAAAAGAGAAACAAAACAAAATAAATGTTTTGTATGTGGCTCTTCGAGAGCGAGAGTGAATGGTTGGACTTGGTCATAGATTGGGAGTTAAATAAGAGTCGGTGGATCGGCCTTGAAGTGCACAAAAAACGATGAATAGAGCGGTAGTTGAGTTGGCCAAAATCAATACACAAATGAGAGGAAAAATTAGAGTAAACTGGCAGCACTTTGAAATCAATTAGCACTCGGTGACGATCCTACACTTAATTTGTTTTAGAGATTCGATTTTGGTATAAATACACATGACACCGATTGTATCAGCATTTAAGAGCCGCTAGGCAGTTGACTTCGATCTCAAAGCAATATATAATATGCACGAATTGTTCCAAATAAATCAAACTTGCCTTCCATTTGCTTTTATACCATATACCCTAAGCTACAAATAGTATATTAGGTTAGTGAAAATGTATGTAACAGGGAGAAGGATGCATTTCCGACCCTATAATCTTGATCAGGTTCAGTAGCCACGTCGATTTAGCCATGTCCATTTCGCTGTTCGTATGTCCGTATGTCCGTGGGTATAAATGAACATGTCGTTCTTGGAGATGGTACGAGATAGAGACATAATTATTTTTGCTTTAAGTGCGTTTGGTATTTATGCACAATATGTCTATATTGATTTTGTCCACGCCCCCTTCTCCCTCTGAAATTTTCAAATTAATCTATATCTCCGAAATTGTTAGAGCAAGAGATTTAAATCTTTCTGCTAATGGTTGACAATTTCAATATCTAGCCATGTGCCAAGTTTAATAAAAATCAAACAGTTAATAATGAGGATACGGTCTTTGCCAGTGTCAATGTCTGGTGTGTGCCTGGTATCGACTACAGCGTTTCTACTTGTTAAATTGTACGAGTAGGTCTTTTGTGCAAAACGAGCATTAGAGAATATAATATTGCATGCACGAAATCGAGCAAAAACGAGATGGCAAATGGGAATTAAAGTTGCCGCGGCGCGGGGCATTAATAAATCAAGTTCAATTCAATTAGTGCGGCTCGGGGACGACACAAGCCATTGGAAATCCCTGCCCCACTGCTGGCCTCTCATAACCTACGACAATTTATAATGCCGGCCCGAAATGGAAAGAATTTCAAATGCAAACATTGAAAAAGCAATTCACTAAAAATGCACAATATGCGAGCCACCAATAAATTGTTGAACAAATGTTATTCTGTAATCAATAAATGAGCTGGCCGCCGGTGTCTGGTAAATAATTTATGCGGAAGTGAAAAATCCCACCCACCTATTGAACAGGAAAACATGCTGTAACTGTCAATTTGGGGCGGGGGGCCATAAAAAATCCTCTTTATATGGTCATGCAATAATTTCAATTTCAGCATGAATTTATTTTCCACCTTCCTTAAGCCCGTAATTTTGCACGATACAATGCGTGCATGCATTGTCAATAATTCAATAAACTGCCATAAAAAGAATTGTGAAAACGCGTGCGAAAATCTCTGCAACAAAAATATTCAATTTATTCGGGAAAATGTAGAAAACATATAAAACGCACAACATAATCGCCTTGCGTAACGTACATAATTCATACATTTTCATTGGCAAAAAAATACATGCTTGTTTTTTGCGAGCGAAACTTTCTTCGCGCAAAATAAATTGTTGCAGAATATTGTTTATTTTTTTTTTTTGCTGCGCTGGCGACCTTGTCCCCACCCCCGCCGTCTCCTTGGAAAAATCTTTGGCGACTGGCTCGCTCAATGTGGCACACATTTGGCACGAAATTGATGAACCGATCCGGAATAGATATCACGATCCGCGAAATTATATGCAAACTGCAGCTGACTAATGTCTGGAATGGCGCTGATCGCATCAATCGTCTGCTGTCAATAGCCAATGCGGCTTTCGTCACCTACCCCGCCTTCCCGATTGCGAATTCAAGGCAGACATTTTGCGGCAATTTGGCATCGGATGTTTGCTCGCCGCTGCCGCTGAAAATTGTCAAAGCAACAAGTTTTTATAAGCAGATTCTGTAGAGTGTATATGTTTGAAATGATATTCCAAGATGAAATCAGTTAATTCCAAGGCCAGAGTACTGTTTTGAGTATGGATTGCCCCGGCCGGAGTGTTGACATCTTGAATGTTAATGAATTTTCGGGATGCAATGACAGCAGACCTTCAGTGCAATTAGGGGTCTTAACGATCAGCATGTTTTATGGGTCTTGCCAATGTTAAGATGATAATATAAACAATGTGGGTATGGGGAATTAATAAAAGCAAAAGTATTTCTACTTTATAAGACAAGCCGCAAGCCTTCCATTGATAAAGTAGATTTTCTGCCCACTTAAACCTAATCTCCCGTAAGAATTGTTTCCTTAATTCTGTTTGATGAAAGCGGCACGATTGTTGTGGTTTTTCAAATACACATGATTCTCAAAGCCCCGCCATTTGATTGACTTTTCACAATTGAAAAACTCAGATTGTCTCAGGGAAAACCGCACACGCTTTGTCGAAGCAGGAACAGATTTATATTACCACTCATAAGATACATCTTTCTCAACGCCCCTCCCTTGATAGACATGTCAACTAATCAAGTGGCTCTGGCCGCTTTGGGGGTGTTCCTCCAACCCCAAGTGATCCCAGAAATATTCATAAATGTCATCGTCAATTCTAATTCATGTGGCTCATGTTAAACTCAATTGGACACCCCGATCTTCAGATCTCTCTCTCTCTGTGTCTCGGAAATGTTAAGGTCAATGCAAATTGGCTCGAGAACAATTTTCATTTATGAATATATACGAATACATATGTATATAATCTGTTAAGTATTTTTGGGACGAATGCCGAAGAATATCAAATAAATAGATAAGTACAAAGAGCATTAATTGAACTTGTGTTCTGTGACGGCTGGTTTTTAAGTCTGGCGCATACATACATATATCTATTTAATTTAGAAGTGTCCATCAATTCGAATGGCAGCTATTGTAGAAAGGGTGCAAAGTGGCATAGAAATGTTTCCAATGTTCCGGAAAGAGCAACAAATATTCTGGCGTGGCAGAGTGCTAAATTTAGTGAAAGGCGTGGGCGCTCTTAGCAGTTTAGCATTGAACATGGCCAGGGCCTGTGACGCGTCTTATGATCCCAAACCGAATGGAGCTTTCTATACACAAAAACGCTAAATAAATATACATTCTCGTTCTCATCTGATTTCTGCAGATCTTTGCTGATAGTCTAGCAAGGGAATGGGACAGAACGACAAGATGCATGTGCCATTGTAGATACAAATTGGATGCAGTATCATAGGACATATATAGAATACCTTTACTGATATTATATATATGACACACTTATTGTGAGTATTTTGGTGACTTATTCGAGACTCCCCGGCTTACTGTTTTTCTTTAACACTTGCAGAGCCTAGAGCACACACTTAGATTGCCAGAGCCACCCCAAACATAACCCGCTTAGCACACACAGAGAACCTAAAATGGGTAAAGATTACTACAAAACCCTAGGGCTGCCAAAAACTGCCACCGACGATGAGATCAAAAAGGCCTACAGGAAACTGGCCCTGCGCTATCATCCCGACAAAAACAAAGCCGCCAACGCGGAGGAGAAGTTCAAGGAGGTGGCCGAGGCCTACGAGGTCCTTTCAGACAAGAGCAAGCGGGAGGTGTACGACAAATACGGCGAGGATGGTCTAAAGAGCGGTGGTAAGTTCGGGGATTACTTAATACATAAATTCTACTAATTTTAACTGGTGTTTCTAGATGGTTTCTAGATTTGTTACAATTTTTTTCAAGTTTTTAAACCTAATTAGGTTCTTCAATATAATTTGATTTAATTGAAATATCTTCATTATTCATTGTCTAATGTTTATAAAACTTCACACATGGCTTTTTATTATAATTGTAAGCTCTAAGCAAAAATAATTATATCTCTTGCTCTAACCATTTCGGAGATATCGAGAAATATGCACAAGAAAAAACAGTTGTATTAAATAGTAGCCGTTCCTAAATAATATTACAATTTCTCAAAATACGTTTTCAGGCACTAGGAATGGCGGTCCCTCGAGCAACTCGTTCACATATCAGTTCCACGGCGATCCGCGTGCCACGTTCGCACAGTTCTTTGGCAACAGCAATCCCTTTGCCTCGTTCTTCGACATGGGCGACAATCTGTTCGACAAGAACGTCTTCGATCTGGACACGGAACCCGACTTCTTTTCATCGCCCTTCGGCGGCATCGGCTCTCGGCATGGTCTCGGCAGTGCCTTCAGGTTGGTCCTCTTGCTCCTGCAAAAGTAATCTATCCGAATGCTAATGGTTCGCAGGCCCTCTTTCAGATCACACTCCTTCAACGTTCACACGCCGTTCAAGAAGGAGCAGAAACAGGACCCGCCCGTCGAACACGATCTCTACGTGACGCTCGAGGAGATCTACCACGGCTGTGTTAAGAAAATGAAAATCTCCCGACGCGTCGTCCAGCCGGACGGCAGCTCCCGCAAAGAGGACAAGGTCCTGCAAATATCCATCAAGCCCGGCTGGAAGTCCGGCACCAAGGTCACCTTCCAGAAGGAGGGCGACCAGGCGCCCGGCAAAATCCCCGCCGACATTGTGTTCATCATCCGGGACAAGCCGCACGCCATGTTCAAGCGCGAGGGCAGCGATCTGCGCTACACGGCGAGGCTAACGCTCAAACAGGTGAGATATCTCAATCATTTTTTGCAATTTCTTAGGGGTTTCTTAGGAATGATAGTCCCAGATCTTCGTAAAATTGAAATAGATAATCTTTCTTTCCGTATAATCACAATAATCAACTGAATTGACCCCTTTTCTACGTTGATCTCAAATACAAATCATTCCTTTATAAAAATCACATTATTTATATGCATTGTGTTCAAAAAAAGAAAGAATTTCCTATTAAAACAAATAGGAAATTAAGTTA
The DNA here is from genome assembly GCA_021223825.1 of Drosophila ironensis. NCBI lineage: Eukaryota > Metazoa > Arthropoda > Insecta > Diptera > Drosophilidae > Drosophila > Drosophila ironensis. The sequence goes on from JAJJHQ010004879.1 coordinate 750,546, forward strand.
CCTCTTTTCTAAGAGTAAAGGAATAACAATAGCTGTGTGTATCAAATTTATGGCAAACTTGGTTTCTAGAATTCTGTTGGAGGAAATGCCTTAAATAAAATGCCAGAGATTTTTCACTATTACCTCTGGTTGTGGTATATTTAAGTACTTTAAGCCACTATAGATGGTTTTAGCTTTGGTATTCAATTATCAAACCTTGGATTATTTGCTTTTGAACCCCTGAAACCCTCTAACCCTCTGCGGCGTGCTCGAGGCTGCTCAAGACAATCGCCGTCAAATGTGAGATTCGGTTGCGAGACCTGCGGCGGGTTCTCACAGTATGGCGCCCAATTAGTGGCGCGGTCAGTGCCTAAATCAAATTGTAATGAAATCAGGCGGGCATTATGGTTATGGCAAATTTACCATATACGCGATGACCCGGAGCCACAAGCAGCCAAGCGTCGGAGCGGCCAAACAGCAAACGGCCAAATTGGTCAACATGGTCAAGTTTCAATTAACGGCGACAGAGATTGGCGATTGAGTTTTCGAGCGGAGGAGACACGATTTCCAGCCACTGCCGAGGTGTTAAATTTTTACACAGTCGCCAGCGCGCAAAACTTCGCGCAATATATATTTATCCACTTGCATCGGATATGGGCAAGTCCAAAAAAACGAATATGAAACATTTTGAAATACTCAAAACTAACTACGCGAACAAACTAAAATGACACGCCACTGAGTTTGCAGTCATGTTAAAATTGTTAATTGCATTAAGTAGATTAAATAGTTGACTTGGCTCGTTTGGGGATTTTTAACATTTTATTGCTTGTTAGTGCGACAAATTTAGTAAATATTTTTGGGCTTCTCTCTCTCGGCTCGCAGCCCCGTATGGCATAGTTGGCCAAATAGCTATGTCTGCCTCCGTTTTGAATTTATGAATTCCGATTTGGTGGCGAGCTAAAAGTGTCATGTTGTTCTTTCTATATAGAAATATTTGACACGGTTATTTGGCCGATGTGTTGATGATGGGAATTGATTTAATTGAAATATTTTTGGCAGTTCGCATGGCTGTGTAGATCCCATACTCTTTCGGCGGCTCAATCATGTTCATCTCTGTTTATGAAAAGGCAATAAATCTTAATTTTTAAGATTCTGTTTGCCTCAATAAAGCCGCCATAAGGCAATTGGAGCTCCATATATGTTCATCCACATAATTGCGTACAGAAATTTAATTTTTTTTGCAGTCATAATTTTCTGTTGTTGCTGCTGTAGTAAATTTAATGCCACCATAAATTACATCATCGTTTACGATAAAAGCGGAGTCAATGGGTTTCGAATTAATTTTTTGCGGCCCCCCGTTTTTGGTGCTGTATGCGATTGTTTTATGCATCTCGTTGGCTCATATTTTGTGGGTTCTGTTTGAAATTGTAGTCTCTCACATTTTCCCCAACTGTTGTGTTTTCGAAATGGAAATCAAATTTAACAATGGCTTGTGTTTTGAAGTGCCTGCGTCAGAGTTCTCGCAAATGCAGCAAACTAAAAATTGATGAACAATTCAAGGATGGCCAGGACTCGACTCGCTAACAGGACTGCCGGTTGTAACTGATGGCCAGACTGGTTCTTGTTGTCAATGTCTACCCCAATGGCATTGTCATACAACTGGTAGTCGGGGAGTGCTGGCAAAATCATTTCGAAGCGCAATCCCTCTTTTTTCCATTTATTTCCAAAGCTTGCCATACAAAAGCATTTGGTAGTCGAAAACTTCGTTTGCATTTTGATGACAGTTGTCAAATGGAGTGAGTGGGGGTGGCAAAAAAAAATATAGAGCCCCCGGAATAATGCTTTATGACATGCGATTGAATGTTGTTGACTTGTTTTTCGCAGCCTAAACCTTTTCGCTTTTTGGTTTTTTCTAAGCGAGAGTAATTGTTTTGAGGGTCCGCTGTATCGAGGAATTTATGTTTACTGCCTGGCATCCAAATTTATCATCTGACTCTGCTCAAATCCGAGCGAGTCCCGATTTGTTTTTATACCATGTACCTTAGGGTACAAATGGTATATTGAGTTTGCGCAAATGTATGTAACAGGGAGAAGGAATTGTTTCCGACCCTATAAAGTACGAGTATATATATTCTTGATCAGTATCAACAGCCGAGTAATCTGGAAATAAAAACCTCTTTGCTTACAACTAAAAACTGTAATATCTATCCATGTGTCAAGTTTTACAATGATCGGACAATAAACAATAAATATAACGCCAAAAATGTTCACCTCCCCTTCTCAGTGCCAATGCCGGAAGACGTCATATAACATTTTGCATTTGGCTTTAATCATTGTTAATTTGAGTTAAAATACTTAAAGGGAAAAACTAATTGATAGTTGTATCGGTATCTCGTTGTCGAGAAATCCCGGCTACTACGTTTCTACTTGTTTTCAGGTTGGTTTGTTGATCGAAGCACCGCTCGCATTTTATTCCCTTTATTTCGCTTTGCTTCTTTAGTTTCGCATGCTTTTTTAATGCTCCAGCTTCCGTAAAAGGTAGCAAAGTATTTAAGCGTTACAGATTTATATATACTGCTTTATTTGTATTTTCCTTTTGGCCGCGACAACATTTTCAACATTTCCATTAAAAAAATATTGATGCTGGCCGACCGACCGCATTGTCGTCATCGTGGGGACAGGTTGTTATCGCAGAGGTTGTACTTGTTGTTTCTGGGTCTGTCGTCATCAGTTTATGCTGTCATCGCTTTAAATTCGCCAGCCAGGCCAATACCCAATTCCCAATATCCGATGTCCGATATCTACATATAAAAATATATTTAAACATTCACAAGGTGTGCACTTTATTTATGTCTGTGGCGATTTTAATATCTTATTTGTATTTTATTGGGGTGAGGCCCAGAGCACATTGACAACTATTTAACACGTGTCCGGCGCAGTTCTTTGGTTACAAATCACTTGTGACATGAGCAATATTATATCACTCGTTGATGGAAATCTTTTCGGGGACTGGTTTCGTTTCGGAGCGCAGATCAAACCCTTTTCATACGAATAATAAATCATTTTCGAGGCAAAGATTTTGACACTCCAGTTATGCGCTTGTTTATGGACCATGTCGAAATATGTGAAAAATGAAGGCGTTACCACTTCGAAGAGTTAGGAATTCGATCTCAAAAAGGATTACCAGAGATAATCTGTCATATTTTGGGGTTTCAGTGGAAAGGATTGGGAACTGTGTGAAGTTAACAAGCTATGTCAAAAGGGAAAGATTATAAATCGTGATTTTATTAATAAATTTATCAAGAAATAGATTACAATGCAGGGCATGGAGTTCACTTTATTTTGCCTTGTTGTGCTTGTTATCGAAACAATTTCCTCCACCANTTGCCTTGTTATGTGCTTGTTATCGAAACAATTTCCTCCACCAAAGCACAAACTAATTATTCAATTGAGTAAACAACTATTCAGATAAGATAGACCACAACTATTTTTATACGAATGCCACTGTCAAAGTCTAAAAATAGTTGCAAAAACTTTTCCCTTAATGGAATCATCTTTAAGTTATCAGAAGACTTTCCCAAAGTTCCGCCCAAGTTTGCCGAATTAATTGAGTAAGCAACGTCAATGTCGCAAGTTGAAACAAAACCTGATTGATGTCCATCTTTTAGGGGGCCAATTAAACAAATCGTGTGTCAAGCGAAGGAAGTATCAATGGGTATGGTTTTGGATGTCTGAGGGCAAACAAAGAAATCAATTGGAGGACTCTGAGGCGTGTCAACAACATGTTTAAACACGAATTAGGCAACATAAAAAAGGATTTACCAATGTTATGCTCGATGGGAAGGCAAACACAGGACTTCTGAAAGGCCAGAGGAGTAAAAGCTTCAAGGAGCTTGGAAAAAATCCAGCATTATGGTTGGGGTGGACATAAACAGGATTAACCGAACGAAAAGATTGATAGATCCCACACGACAGTGGGACTCATGTGCGGGGTTTGTTTGTCTTGGTTTTTGTTTGAGGAAAATTGAGTTTTTTTTCCGGGGTATTGGCTGACCAATTTGATTGATAAGGCAAGTAAATAAAATAAATAAAAAACACAAAGGAAATGCTATAAATATGGGTACAAGTTCAAGAAGTGCAGGAAATGTTCAACAAGCAGATGGGGGATGTATTTCTAAAGATATATTTACATATTTGTTTCTGTTTTTCAGGCTCTCTGTGGCGTTGTCTTCCAAGTTCCTACCATGTCCGGCGATAAATTGCGGATCAGCACCATGCAGGAGATCATCAAGCCGAACACGGTGAAACGCATCCAGGGCTACGGCCTGCCCTTCCCCAAGGACACGACCCGCAAGGGCGACCTCCTGGTGGCCTTCGACATCCAATTCCCGGAGAAATTGACTGCTGCTCAAAAGGAGGTGCTCAGGGACATGTTATGAGCGTCGAAAGCGACACCGCCAGCGACAACTCAGACTCACACACAAAGTCCGATGGAAAATCGGATATAGTCATACACCAAACACACAACACTCAACTAAACCGAATCCATATTTCTCTATTAATTTTCTTCTATTCATGGCTAATATCGCACACATCCGAGGTCTTCCTCTCACTTCAAAGAAATCAATTGCACAACTTTACAGGAAACTCTTCTTTATAACCATCATCGGTTTTGCTCATCAAAACAGCCACGAAAATGTTTGCATAATATGTATGTTGACCATAGTTATTATATCATTAATTCTTAATTTATTTGTCTAAATTAAAGATACATTTAATAAATCTACACACACAGAGAACAAAATAATTGTGAAAAGAAAAAACAAGCGAATGTGAATGGACTCTTCTTGGGGGTTTTGGGAGAAATGGAAGAAATGGTGATATTTAACCCTAAAACTCGATAAAATGTTTGCAATTCATTAATAACATTTGTTTTTGGTGATTTTTTGCTCTAGATTTTTAGTCAAATGAATCCTGTAAAAAACCCTGAAAATTTACATTATCTGCTTGTTCATGTTTCTGTATTTGCAAAGTTTTTCCTGAACAAAAAACAAACAAAGAGGAGAGGAAAAGTGAAATTTTCGTTTGGTAATCGCAAAGCGTTTGCCTAATTAGCTGCCGCTTCCAGTCAGTCGCCCTTGCGCCCCTAAAAACACTCCGCATGTCAAACGGAATGCTGCTCGTTAAGTCATTAAAATTGCATGAAGTCAAAACTTTATGGTCTGCAAAGTTTGCGTCAAAGCAGAACTAACCCAAAACCCAAACCAGAAAATTAAAAAAAATTGGGAACTGAATTGCGAAAAAAAATAGGAACGGCAAGAAGATTCTCCAGTCGAAGAACCCAACGAACATCAAAGCTGGCAAATGGTAATTCGTTTAAAAAGAAAGCCAAGCGACAGACGGGACATAGACGCATTTCATTTGCAGACAATAAACAGTCAGCTAGCAGCAGCAGCAACAACAACAGCAGCTGGGGGGCAAAGTAAATAAATTAAATTTTGAACAACTCTTTGCATACAAAACAGTGAGAAGGAATTTTTGGGGCGAACAAGACTCAAGCGCTTCCTCCGATTTCAAACACATGCCAATATGGGAGCGGGACCAACATCACCAGGACGCAGGGTCCTGTGCAATGGATACGAGAGCCGTCGAGTGTTCGATCAGCACGTGCCTGGAGCACTCCACATCCGCAGACCTCTGGCGCTGACTCTGTAACAATTCGTTGCGATTTTCCACTTATTTGCTGGAAAACCAAACAAAAAGAGAAACCAAAAAGGGCACTTAAAAAAAGGCTAACGATTTTGAGTTATAATTGTAGTTTGATATTGTATTTTTGATATTTTCCAACAGATTTAATGTAAGATGGACAATTTCATAATTTTCTATATTCTCTCAAAGGATTAACAATGTTGTATGGGAGAATACTTCTGAAAGGTTGCCAGAATTCGTAAGAGTCCTCTAAGTAAATAAGTTTTTGAACAGATTTTAAACAGTTCAAACTGCATTCATACAATTTATTGCAGTGTTAGCGAGAAACGTGAAGTTGCGAGAAAAACCGAAAGCCATAGGCCCGTTCCGAATCCGGATCCGAGGTTGAGGCTGCGGATGAGCCAGCAAGAAGTTGGCGATGCCATTACCATTTGCGGGATGAGCGCTGTTTGAGGGCTGCCTTTGGCCCAGCCAAAATCACAGAAAATCATCGACAACTGGCAAATGTGTGAATTGAATTTTCAAACAATTTTCCACCGCTCCCCCAGAGAGTGCAGTTCCCGCCTGCTCGTCACCGGAATCAGGTTCAGGACCCAGTGGCGTCCTGGTTTCAGTTTCAGTTTCTAGTCCTGTTTCTGGTCCTGTTCCCGTTCCCGTTCCCGTTCCTGGCGCTTTTCAATTCCACTCCGCTCTGCGATTTTCCAGGGGCAACGTGCATGATTTGAGATTTGATTTGGGCGGCGGCCACATTACAGTCGCTAACCTCAGATATCCGGCTTCCCGTCTTCCTGTCTTCCGTTCCGTTGTCCTGTTGTTTGCGGCGGTTTTGAGCATTGCGCTCACGTCTCGGATGTTTATGCCATTAGCGTTTAAGTTGGCCCATACAAAATGCGGCTCGTAAATAAGCGAGCGTTTCGCTTCTTTGTTCTGGTTTCTCTTTTTTATATATTTTTATTTATTTTTTTGGATTTTCTGCCCCTCGTTGTTGCAATTGCCATTTGTAATCGATGCCGCGGCTAGTTATTGAAAAGTTATTGAGGGGCGGAAAGAAAATTCGATGAAATTAAACCAAATTACTGTGTAAATTGCGCATTTTCAGTTGACTGGGTTTTCTTTTGTCCTGGAAAATAATGTCGATTTACAAGACTATTTTATACGTACATTGATGGGGAAAATTTAGTATTATACCAAGAAAATTTGTGCTATGTTTAAATGAACTGATAATATTAGCCTAAAACTTTAAAGACAAAACTTTAAAAATGGAAGCCCTCATTTTTATAAGGTATACATTTCAGTTTATATTTTTTTAATAAATAGTACAACAATTTTTTTACGAAAATCATATTATATTTATTAAGAATTAAAATGAATGCAAAATCGTATTTTGAGTCGACCATACAGAATCCCTGGCAATGGCCAAAAAGTATGCAATATATTTATGGACATAAAAGCTTTGGCGGACACTGATACAATAACTGGTTCAGCCTTAGAGTCAGTTGCAGTTGCAGCTGCAGATGCGCATTGAGATACAATAGTTATCTATCCGCAAGCACAGCAGCTGGAAGTGCAAGAGCAAAAGTTAGTGTAGCATCCGTCCGAACACTTCACACACATCATCATGCGCTGTTCATGTGTGTTGGAGTCCTTCTGCGACTTTTGTCTGGCTGCCCGGTACAATCGCCGGATCATGGCCTGGTAGGGCCTTCGATTGTATATATTGGTGACCTCATTTTGAACCTCATACACACAATTTGTTTCTACAGAATAGTCCAATTCGGGGATTCCCATTCTGGAATCCTCTTTGAACGTGTCCGGCAGCGGCAGGAATGGACTCTCGATATAGTCGAGGCAGTCCACCATGGGATCGAAAACGGGTTCCGGGAGGACTAGCTTCATCGCCTTCTTTTTTGGCTTACGGTTCTTCTTTTTAGAACTAAGATTCTTCTTGGCCTTCTTTTTTACGATTTTGGTAAAGGTTGGCGTAGTAATGGCAGCCGAGATCTCGGCCTCATAAGAGTTTTGGCGCTGTTGCGCCTTCTTCTTGAGCGATGAAACCGTCTTGTACCGCTTTCCGATGTCCTTGATATTCTGGAGGGTTTCGTTGAACGAAACTTCCACCTGCTCAACCGCTTGCAGCGTATTCCAAAGAGAGTTTTTCATAATTTTTCACGTTTAATTTTTATTCAAATGTATACTGGAAAATAACAAATAGTTTGGAAATGAACTCTGGTTGGAAAACTAATCTAAAGTGATGACAGTTGTAGCTTTGATTGTAGGTTCGTTTGGGTTGGTCATTGGGAAAATCCGATATGAAACGACTGGTCTTATCTTTACGTGGGTTGATAAAATGAATTTTATGGTTAAACCAATAATGTCACGGACTATATAAGGTGGCCACCCAAGTTCAGTTGTGACAGTTCAGTTGAGAGTCACCCTTGATACCTGCAAAAATGCCGCCACCACCGCACCAACCGCCCAAGGGTCCTGGACATCCTGGCGATCACCATCCCCAGCCACATCATCCCCACGGAGATCCGAAGCCGCATCACCCACCTCATCACCATTAAAAATTGAGAGATATTTCAGAGGATTTTATGAAACTTGTAACATAATTCTAACTCGTGGTGTTTACAAATTAACATTTCTACTTGTAAAGTGCAATGATAACTAAACTAAATAAAACCGTTTATTATTATTAAATTATTCAACTGTGTCCCTATCTTGAGTTAATCATCAAAACAAAGTTTGAGTCGAATTAGGAAAATCCAGACCAACTGCGTTTTTAGCAACTACTGATAAGATTGGCTTGGATTGTAAAATAATATCAAGTGCCTGTAATCACTAATGTTTTGATCATAAAGTTAATGACTGTTGACTTAGGTGATAAAGGCTGTAATATCACGCGGAAAATTCTCAAGTAAAATTCGTCTAATCCAGTGTTTGCAGCAAAAGGGTCAAAATTGAGAAGCATTGCTTTAAGAGCTGAAAAAAAATGTTTTATTAATCTTTTCACAATAAAAACTATACTTACAGCCATGTAGTTTACTAAATTAAAGGGCGGGCACGGATCAGCTCGCATTTGCAGCGCCTTTTGGGCTCGAAAAATCATAAACCCAATACCCATATTAATGGTTTTGGATCCGCATTCGGGATCGTAGGCCTCATAGGCAGCCACAGTCACCTGCAGTGACTCCTGCTCCAGCATGTCCCCGTATTTCGACCAAAACGAAAGGTGGCCCAGGGCCATGAACATAAGGAGCGAATACTCAATGACTTCCTTGGGGTTGTGTCTGCAGGTCAAGGCCTCAAAAACAGCCAACGAGATTTGCAGATAGTTGACGCTCATTTGAAAGATAAATTGGGCATTAAAGAGCTTGTTGACACGCTCGCAGATTCTAGGGATTCAGTGGACTTTGAGGTTATCACATATTTCATAGTCACTTAAACACATACCGAATAATAGACTGATGGTAGTTGACCATACGACCTACTTCCTGGCTCATCAGACGCTCATTGCCATTGCAAAACTCCTTAAGATTGCGCAGCTCAATGCACAGGACGTGCAGGGAGGTGGTAAGCTCGGAATGAATGGTCGCGCACAAAAACTCAGCAAAAACAAGCCAGCCCATAAGGTATAACAAGCAAAAGCTTTGACTTAAATAAAGTATTCCATATATAATCGGGTGCTTTGATGAATTGTGCATTTGAAATGGAAGGGCGGCATGGAGAGGCAGGGTCTGCGATGCAACCCAAAAGGGTGTGGATATCTGGATTAGAGCAAAGGTTATTAAGCTGGTAACCCAAGCGGCCACTGCGGCAAAGGTCAGCATAAAGTGCCAACGCCTGGTCGATCGCACTTCCTGTTGGCCAGGACCTTTTCGCTCGAAACGAAAGCAGTGCTCCAGGTCTTCGAGGATTTCCTCAATCTGATCTGTGTACAGAGCCAGGAATACCATTCGAAAATACAAATAAATGCCCTGGAATGCCAATTTAAGAGGAAGATTATAAATGCTAGATGTTCTGAAGACAGTTCGCACCGCCAGCAAAAATGTGATGTCCCGTCCGAGGATAACAATGTCATCAATCGACTCGATGGCCCCGTATCCCATTGAAGCAATCATAAATAATGTTTGAGTGAATAGGAATTTCTGCCATGTATTCGTCAGTGGCTTTCGGAACTCCTCAGAGCTCATATAAAAGCCCAGGCTCCTATGAATTTACATGAGTTATTTTAAGGAAAAACCTACTTATTTTAATCTTACTTCATTTGGTTTCGTATCATGTAACCATTTGAGTGTTGTGGGTAAAATTGTGGATTTTGAAGACAACACCAGGCCTCGTAGAAAGGCAGAAAAAAATGATCCCATTTGCGAAGTTGGCTCATCCCTTATTCCTGTTTAAAGAAAGAAAAAGTTCTGGTTGGAGCTTTTAATAAGAACCCCTTTTTATAGCTTTTATAGTTATAAATGAATAAATCATTTAAAACTCATTACCATAATTGATGGGCGCGAAAAAGACACCTGCTTTCGCCTGGAAAATTGCAAAACGTATTCATTTGCCACTGCAGTCGGCAATAATTCGTTAAGAGCGTGACTGATTATAGAGTGTTATGGGAAAAATTATTGTATTTTACAAATTGATGAATAATTTAATAACTAAAATAGTTACAAACTGCCTAGGTCGAATAAATATAAACTAATACAAGGTTATTTATCTTAAAAAGTCTGTCATGACCATATTACTTCTGGCTGGGAATTACAATTTGTTTAATTTATTTGGGAATACTTCTATGAAAAATTCTAAAGGAAACTGGAACACATTAAGAACCATACATTTATATTTTGAGATAAATTCCTTCTTTTGTTTGCCTCCTTGTGTAACATCCTGTTGCAGGTTAACCGGTTAATGATTCATGTTTAATATTGGGCGTACCTAAAATATTCACTTAGTTATTCACGAGACAAAAACAAATTATCGATTTTGTTGGGAAGCCCGAATGGCTAATGAGCTCATAGGCTGCCGCCTTATCGAACAAGCTGATTAGATTTTGCCATTTCCACTTGGGGTGTTTATTGGCCCCGCTAAAATATATAAAAGAATCCCCGTCCCAAAAGGTCTAGTACGAAACGGTAGCCAAAGAAGTAAAGATGCCGCCCCCACCGCCACACCACCACCACAACCCACCTGGCCACCCGGGACCCCATCCTCCATTCCAGGTGCCGGTGCATCCGATTTATTACGAACCCGGACATGGGCCAGAGAGCGGTCCTGGATACCATCCTCCACCCCCGCATGGACCCCAACACCCACCGGGATATGTGGCTCCTGGACCCCCCATGCATCCTCGCTAAGGACGTGAAGAATTTAGTTTAAATTGTACCTAAATTATTGGTCATACAGCTGTGAAATCCATGAATTGTGATTCTATAATCATTGAGTGAATTTGGCAGTGAACTATAATTGTAAATATTATTTATATGTTATAAACAAAAGAAAATAAAAAGAAAATAAGTGAAAACCATAAAAATTCTATGTTTTTTATGCCAAAATTAATTCATGTATCGTCGGACACCTAGGTGAACTAAAACAATATTATAAACTTGAATGCGGAAAAGTTAAGATATCAAGGTACACGTCAACGTTGTTTCGTATCAGTTGATAAAAAATTTGTCAGTCAAAACAGTGACTTGTTCCAGAAATGTGAATCCATTACTTTTTTATCAGATTTAATTATATTTATTTGATATGATGTTACGCTGTCCATTTAACAGCGTTATGCTAAAGCTAAGGCATGCTAGCATTGCTATAATATTGTATTCCTCTGTTAGTACATTGTGATTTAGATAATTATTGTTTGAGCAAGCCACCTAATAAAGCCGCCAGCTCGGTGGCACTTGTCTGCCTATTGTGCTGTGATAAGCTACAAAGCTTTTGCTCGTAAACTATTTACGAGATCTACGGATAGACTTCGAGAAAGCAACAGTACGTGGAATTATCTCTGGGAGAACGGACGCAAATATGGCACGAAAATGTTTTGACACCGAGTATTTCCAAAAAGCCCTGGCCGAGTACTATGGTTGCCCGAAACTAGCCGTAGAGGATTTTTCCATCGCGGTGGTGACCCCAAGTGGAGCCAACTACTGCAGCATTATTCACCGGGTCAGTTTGCAATTTAGCAGGTCACCTGGCTGCCCTCTGGAGTCGGGAAAATATATCATAAAGGATCTACTGCCAGCGGCCTCTGCATTGGGTTCCAAGGAGCAGCTGATGTTCGAGGAGATCCTGCCGGTCATGGCATCCGTTCTGGAAAAAGCTTCTCCAGAGGACTTGGGCGAACACAAACTGAGTGCAGAGTAAGTTCGTCAAAGGAACAAGAGGTTTTTTATTAGATTTTATTGTCTTGTCAGTTGCTTTTTGGTGGATGTGGGTCCTGGAAAAGAGATCTACATCCTGGAGGATCTCGGAGCTCTGGGATACACTGCTCTGGATCGATTGATTGGCTTGGACTTTGAGGAGGCAAAGGTGTGCCTGAGAAAATTAGCTCAATTTCATGGGGCTTCTATGGTCCTGTGTCAGGAGCAGCCCGATTTGGTGGCCAAACTGCCACCTTCTCACTACATCAACGGCTTGTCTGATCCTTTCACAAAGGGTCTGATGCAGGATGGCACCGAGTTCGTGGCGGAATTATTTGACAGCGAGCTTCCGGAGATTTCCAAGAAAATGAAGGCACAGTTTCCGGAGGCGTATTCCCGTCGAATGCAACGGGTTGTGGATCCCAAAGAATCCGGCTTGAATACAATTATACATGGCGATGCCTGGTTGAATAACATTTTGTTTGACCGTGAAAATCAGAGGGCTGCCATTGTAAGTACATTTATTAGAGAAGAAAATAGTTAGAAACATCTTTTATTTATTTCTAGATCGACTTTCAAGGCTGCTTCCTTGGGAGCCCTGCCATCGATCTGTATTTCTTCTTTTACACAAGTTTGCAGATGCAGGTTTTGTGGCAACATCAGGACGAGCTCTTGGTGTACTATTTCCACAACCTAAGGGAAACCATCAAACTGTGTGGTTTCAAGGGCCCAATGCCCACTTTCCAGCAACTCAAGGATGAGATGCAGCGATGCTTGTTTTACGCCTACTATTCCGTCGTTTGTGAGCTTCCCCTTTGCCGAGCCAAACCTGAGATAACTGCAGCCTGCGATCTTAGCACCTTTCAGGACAAGGAGCTAATGATTGTCAAGCGTCGCCAAATGTTTGACAATGATCTGGTGCGTCAGACAGTCAGGCAGAGTCTGGTGTACTTCGATCAGCAAGGAATTCTGGAGAGCCCGTAAGGCCGTATTTAAAGGCCGTAGATAAATAAAATATGAATATATTACACATATACGGACCTAAGGCAAAATGAATTACACCTTTAGCTCTTACCATCTCGGAGAACTTTTGTGTTCATAAATACAGACGACCAACAGACGGACATGGCTAGATCGACTGGACTGTTGATGCTGATCAAGAATATATATACTTTATAGGCTCGGAAACGCTTACTTCTCCCTGCTAGATACATTGCACAAACTTAATATACCATTTGTACCTTCAGGTACATGGTATAAAATCATAAGGCGGTACAACTTCGAAAATAAAACTTGAAAGTTGCTGAACATTTTGTTTTTGGCTAGAGGCACAAGTGTGCCTTGTGCTTTCCTTCAAAAGCTTATGAAGTTTTTATTATTATATTTTTATTAGTATATCAATGTCATTCCTCGTTATTCAATCTGGTCAGTTGCCTAAATTTTTTAATATGTAAAAATTTTTCGACCCATTTTCACTGGTTTTGGCAAAAAGCAATCGAACATTTGTTTAGCTTTTGTTATTTTACACATAAATCAACACGCAAAAGAACACGTGATTTGGAACCCATGGCGGCCGGTACATTGGAACATCAACTAGTTCGTGGAGCGCATTCAAAAGGTGTGTTTTCTTTTCATTTATCCGATCCCTTCACATTCTGCTTGTTATAGCGATGAGGCTTTCGGAGTTGCCAATGTAAAAACGTTGATTTTTTTCTAAACAACTTTGCATTCAGTTTGTGTTTGCCAGTTTCCGCAGAAGATACTTAACCAAAACAAAACAAAACTACCTTTTTGAAATCTGGCGCCAACGTTTTTGAATGGTAAGTGACCAGCTCGGTTTGGTGGTATTTTGAACAATATCGATAGTCCGCAGTCGATTTCTGGATGAGTAAAGAATTCATTATTGTTTACATTCCAGAAAGAATCGGTCGTGTTAAAAGAACTCTTTTGCTCAAACCGAATTCCAAGATTTTTCTATTGTCTTATAAATTAAAACTCCTAACAGAAAGACCAAAATGAGAGTGAAGATATAAGTATACACGTGAGATTTGGTGAAATTGTGCTATCTTTTCAACGATGACGTGTCCAAAAGAGTGAAATGAAGATCGAATGAACAGAAGATTTATATGAATAGTTAGCAAGATCTACGTTTGAAAATGGAGGGAGAATGTTTTGATGCTGAATATTTCCAAACAGCCTTAGCGAAACACTTTTGCTGCCCAGAACTGACCGTGGAGGATTTTTCGATACAGGTGGTGACCCCAAGTGGGGCCAACTTCTGCAGTATTATTTACCGCGTTAGCCTGCGGTTTCGTAGGGCTGCAGAATGCCCTCTAGAATGGGGTAAATATGTCATCAAGGACCTGTTGCCTGCAGCCGCAAAAATGGGTTCCAAGGAGCAGCGAATGTTCGAGGAAATCCTGCCAGCTATGGCATCCGTTCTGGATAAAGCATTCCCTGCAGAGATTGGCAAACACAAACTGAGTGCAAAGTAAGTTGTTTAAAAAAAAGTCAACATTTTTAATTGATTTATTTTTAGAAGATACGACATGAGAAAGGGGATGCTCACGGGTGTAGAAATATTGGCAACTTCGAAAGCCCCATTTTCCTAATACTCGTAAGCATCCGGATGCCAATTGAATGTGAAGGGATCGGATATATTTAAATTTGCTCCACCAAATGATGTTCAAAATGAACCGGTTGCCATGGATATGAACTAATGTGTCTTGGTTGGTTTATATGAAAAAGCATAACGAATGATCGATTAGTTATTTCCAAAATCAGTGAAAATATGTCGACAATTTTTACATTTTAAATAATTTAGACAACTGATCACATACAATTTCGAGGAATGACATTGATATTTTGTGGCATGTTGTAGTTGCCTTTTTGCAGATGTTAATGCCGGGAAAGAGACTTACATCCTGGAAGATCTAGGAGCTCTGGGTTACAGCTCCTTGGATCGATTGATTGGTCTAGATTTAGAAGAGGCCAAAGTGTGCCTCAGAAAAATAGCTCAGTTTCATGGCGCCTCAATGATCCTTTGCCAGGAGCAACCCGATTTGGTAGCCATACTATCGCCCTCTCAATATATAAACGGAGTAAATGATCCTTTCACCAAAGTTATCATTGAGGGTGGCACCGAAGTTGCAGCGGAATTCTTTGCCAACGAATTTCCCCAGATAGCCCAGAAAATGAGGGCTCAGATACCGGAGGAATACTCACGTAGAATGCAGCAAATGGTTGATCCAAAGCAATCCGGTTTAAATACAATAATTCACGGTGATGCCTGGCTTAATAACATATTGTTTGATAGGAAAAACAAAAGGGCTGCACTTGTAAGTTTTTAGAGAAATAATTAGAGAAATAAAAGTATTTTATTTATTCTTAATTTATTTTCTTTTTTTCAGATCGACTTCCAAGGTTGTTTCTTCGGCAGTTTAGCCCTCGACTTGCAGTTCTTTTTTTACTCCAGTCTGCAAATGGAGGTCCTTCTATACCAACAAAATGAGCTCCTCAATTACTATTTCCACAGTCTTACGGATACGCTAAGCCTCTGCGATTTCAAAGGTCAAATGCCTACCTTTACCCAACTGAAAGATGAGATGCAGCGCTGCTTATTTCACGGATACTATACGGCGGTTTGCCAGCTTCCCCTTTGCCGATTTCCGCCGGAACTCACCAAAGGTTGGGATCTTGACATTTTCAAGAACTCGGAGGTGATGCTAATAAAACGCCGCCAGATGTTCGCCAATGAGCAGGTCGTTGAGACAATCAGGAAAAGTCTCTTGCATTTTGATCAGCAGGGCATCCTGGAGACATTATAAATACTCGTATAAACATTTTGTATAGACACATTTTGGTAACTAATGTCTCAACTCAATAAACAAATATTTAACAGGCCGATCATTCACTCTATAATCAGTGTTTTGTATTTTCTTAATGGGTTGTTTGATTTGACGCACTCAACATTTTTCAAGCCCTAGAATTAATTTTTAAAGTTGCACCACATTCGAATAACATATAACACAAGATATCTTTTAGGTTTTTGGATTTTTATTGGGTTTTGTTAATTTTTTTTCACCGAAGTTCTCAGTCATGAATAATTTATAACACTAAATGGTAGTGACAGTCGAATACAAAATCCTCCTTGACGGCTTTGGTTTTGAATATCCCTAACGAGGATGCATGGGAGGTCCATGGTGGTGGTGGTCATGGTGCGGGGGTCCGTGATGCGGAGGTCCATGGTGCGGAGGTCCATGGTGCGGAGGTCCGTGGTGCGGAGGTCCATGGTGAGGAGGTCCATGGTGTGGGGGTCCATGGTGGGGAGGTCCGTGGTGCGGAGGTCCGGGAGGGTGGTGGTGGTGCGGTGGTGGTGGAGGCGACATCTTTGCTTGACTAAACACAATGTAGTACTGAACTCACCTGTCCTGGGCTTACCGCTTTTATGAAAAAAAGGTGATGACTTCAAGTACACAAAATAGCTTATCGGCCAAATACCTGATAAGATTTGGGTATGTACTTATAGGTGGTTCGGAATTACCACCAGGAACGCTGTAAAGATAGCAGAGCCACCCGCTCCCATACCCACTCCCAAAGGCGTTGTCATAATTCTGTGACAAATTCATAGGATATAGGTAACGTTTGCCGCAATCGGCGGAGAACGTTATCCAAGCTTATAAATTCTTGTTCGTAGCCCAAAAACCGCATAAATATTATTCAACAAAAAGGACAATCAATCAATCATCCGACTTGGTGCCGATAAATGGCTTATCGCATTAGTTGAATGTCATGTATGCTTAACCAAACATTTGAGGTCTACCAAACAAAAAAGATTCTATTGATAATAACAAAATGCTCATACTTAAATTCAATAGTGGTTTCTGTTTTGAAAGGTTGAACTATGTATGTATGTATATACGTATTATTAACGCCTCGCAAATGCCAGTTGTAAACACTTTTTTGTGGTTATTTGTTAGATAAGGATTTATCTTATCGACAATTGCTAATACACATTTGTTCATAGACTTGCAAACATTACTCAGACTATGATTTGTGTGATGATTAAACTATGCTTGGGAAATCTATGGGGGGGATCACTGAAAAATCAACACACATTCTAGAAATAAAGAATTACTAATATGGGAAAAACTAAGTCTTGTAATGAATCAATAATCTAATCTATTGGAATTTTATTGGGGAAATAAAATCGATTGAGGCATTCACTAGTAACCTTTAAAAAATAAACAAACGGAAATGAAATTAAGGGGTAAAAACAGTATCAAAGCCTTGTACAAATTATATGAATCGAGGGTATGTTTGACTATTGGCGTTTACGTAGTATGTACAAATAAATTCAATTTAATAAATATTACGTATACGCACCGTGGCATGAAGGCTTTCAATACTATTTATAATAATTCGATTATGAAACCCTCTTAGATTTATGTAAATTACAATGTTTTTTCATTGCATCTATATAAATTAAAACACACAATTATAAAGTGGAAAAAAATCCATTTAACTCTAGGAATCCCTTCACTTTTTTGGGGTTAGCAATCACTCAAGCGTTTAATAATTGACTGCCCCTGCGGTTGATTTCCGATAGATAAACCCGAGCCGGGGACGAAATGAAGCAAAGGGCAAATAAAATTTATAACAAATCTAACCGACATACATCATTTTGATATGGCCACCGACACGTTCCGTCCGTATATTTGCCTAAGCATGTGGATGCATGTGAGCGTGGACATGGCCCGGATCCTGGACCATGGATCCTGGTAACCAGAAGCTGGAGGCAACTTCAGCATCAGCCGGGACAGACACATTAATTTTGCTGCTCGCTCCCCTAACCGCATGCAATTTTTCTTGCCGGCTCTCCCTCGGCTATCGGCTTTCAATGGCAGGAAGTGAACGGCTCCTGGGGGGCGCAAAGGATACCGAGGCACTCCTCAACCTCTAGTCAGTCAGTCAGTTAGTCAGTCAGCCAGATAAGTGCGGTTTATGTGCAGCACGTAGACCAACTCAATACACTCGATAAATTGCGGCGGCGTTGGGCTGCTTAAAAAGCGGGCAACTTGACCGCAACAGCGGAAATGCTGGCTTTATGGCGTTGCAGTCGAGAAAAAGTTTCAGCAGATTTTAGTGCTAGGTTCTTTCAAAATTAGTCTGATTTTTATCTAAAAGGATAATGATGTTTCTAAGATTGTTAGCAGTTAATATCAAAGAATTCTTATAAATTCTAAAAATATAAATTCTTGTAAATCTCTCTACAACTGCATCTAGAGAAAAGACAGCGGAAATCTGTTGTGCAGTATTTCTTGCAATCAAAAACTTTAGATACTTTTTAACCCGCCGCAGGCTAACCTGACCTGCCAGTTGCAACCTGCAACCTGCAACCTGCCACTTGCCATCTTCACCCACCCTGCCAAGGCTTCAAGTTAACTCAATTTCCCGCTGGATGAACTACACTTGATTAAATAAGGTCCAGAAGCATTTGCACGCGGAATTCCGATTGGAAATTCCATCGAGGCCCCGTCGCAAACAAACCAAATTCCTTTGCAAATTTACTCATATTAAAAGCTCATTAAAAATCAAATGCCTCGAGAAGCCGGACATTGTTTGTCCCGCCGCCCACACACCCTTTTTCCCCATCGTCTAGGACCTCTACTATGTAGCATAGCAACAGCATTCCCGGGAACGGAAAATATGTTATTAATTCAAATTAATATAATCTCATTTTTTTTTGCGCCCGTCCCTCGGGAGGTTTTCCCAAGCTGGCTGAACGGGAAATGGAAACTACTTTATCAGCCTCGCGCATTACGGAAGATGTTTTCCCTTTTCATAGCTTTTTTTTGGGAGGGTCGGGCAGTGAAGGTTCAGGGCGGGCGGTTGTACTATGATGTATAGACATTGTCGTATCTGGGTTGGCATGAGAAATTGCCCGGGAATGGCAGGAGCTGCTATGGATTTACGGGTGTGGTTTTTGCATTTGCCATCGCTCTACGTATGCACAGGAATGTGGGTTAATAATGAGGCCATCGGCAGTAGCAGCAGCAGCAGCAGCAGCAGCAGCAGCAGCGGCACCGGCAGCTGCGGTTTTAAATTTGAAAGACATTTGTCTTGGTTATGACTTTACATATTCCGCTTATGCTTAGCTCATGTTTCAAGTTTATGGGTTAATTTTTAAAGAGCCCCAATGAGATCTAGGATGGCGTGTAAGTTGAAGTTTTCCAGATACAATCTCAGGGTGAATCTCGTATGTCTTGCATCCCGTTTAATCAACTAAATGCACCATTTGCGTATGCATTGGGGAGTGTCAGAGTAAAAGCATACCCATCGAATGCGATTGCCTGGCAATCTGTTCTCTTATTTAACCCATATTCAAAGCTCACTCACAGGCAAATCACAGCTAGGACGACTTCATTGCAAATCCTCAGCGGAAAACCGGGAAACGGGATGTGCACTTGGCAAAAAGAAATTATAATAATAATAATAATAAACACTTATAAACATTTGCATTAAAGTTTCAATGAAAAGAAGTACCAATTAGATCGGATAATGCCTACTCTTGTCGCTGATTTGTCGTTTTGATTTGTAGGAATGTTTAGCATATTGTTCTGATGGTTTTTCATAATTTTGTATTATTTTATATACTTAAATTTTAAATGCTGTAAAGATTATTGGCTCTCGCTTGCTTTCCAATTATACCAATAAAAATCATTTAAGTTTACAATAAACCTTGAAGTGTAGGGGCAGACAACTCCCATATGCAACAATAGCTGATGTCTCTCCACTTGGCGTCTCTTATGCGATCCTTTGAGTCCTCGTTGGCTTGGCT
The DNA here is from genome assembly GCA_021223825.1 of Drosophila ironensis. Taxonomy (NCBI): domain Eukaryota; kingdom Metazoa; phylum Arthropoda; class Insecta; order Diptera; family Drosophilidae; genus Drosophila; species Drosophila ironensis. The sequence continues at coordinate 770,427 of JAJJHQ010004879.1, forward strand.
TCTTGTTGGTTCGATAAACTCCCCTGCCAACGGCTCCAAACAAATCCCAATCCCCAGCTGCACTCCTAATGCTACATCGGCCCCTCCAATCGACGGTTTCAGTTGCTGGAAAAATCCCTGACTGAGTGCTCGGCATAAAACGGAAAACTTGTTACCTATTTGACGATGGATAAGCTGCGAGCAAACAACAATGCACCAGCCTGCGAGAATCCCTTCAAGCGGCCCATGAATGCCCTGCAGAAGCAATGGTATCGCGTTCTCCTCGCCCGGCGAGTGGGATTCGGGCAACGTCAGCCTCCGGATGAAAAGGAAGTAACCTAGTAAGTTCGTGTTGTACATTCTGCTCAAATCAAATTGTGTGTAAATTGCAATTTCCTGTTGATTTAATACATTTTATGGTGCAATCTCCTCATCATTCCTTCCCGCCCCAGCGCCGACATTTGTCGCAGGCGTTATGCGGCCGCGTTCCGGCGATATAACGAAGGCTTCCGCCGGGAAATGGCCAAGCACGAGGAGATGCAGCGATGCGCCATCGATTCCATGAGGGTGCACAGGTGAGTCCTTGCCCAATCAATCGATTGGGTTGAAAAAACAGGTCAATTTAGGTGCCATTTCCCGACCCAAAGAGTCACAAAAAAAACCCGACAAAGGGTCAGATTGAGTGTAAAGAAAATCAATTTATTCTACGTTTAAAGGTGCATATTTGTGTGATTTGGCCTCCCAATTAAAATACGATGATATTTCTAAATGTAAAAATATAGTAAACTTCTTTAAAAGCCTTTCGATAGCCTTAAACCAATGCGACTTTGCTTAGGGATTATTTTCTTTAAGTCTCAATGGGTTATGAGGTGTAAGCTTAAATGCCTTATGTGTTTTTGCCTCTTCGAAACAAAGGGGCTTATGTTTATTGCCCAAGTGACGAAGTAAATCCGTTACATATTCCAAAGTCTTTAAGTAGCCCTAAATAAATTCCACTTTCCACTAGAACCTTCGCCATAACGACTCTCTGGCTGCCATTGCACTCGAAGCGGGAAATCAACTCGACGCTGGAGACCCTCGAGCAGGTGAGACACTGTTTAAATCCCGGCGATAGCCCTGGCTAAAGGATATCCCTGTTGCAGGTGCTCACCTCCAAGGAAAGACGACGCCTGCAGGAGATACTCAAACAGAACGAGTCCTGGCTTTCGCGTCGGTAGAACCAAAATTGACTGCCCCCGGCCACTCTACGCTCCACGCTCTCCACTTTCCACATTTTCCATTCCAGATTCTGATTCAGACTCCTCCTCGTCTTCGCCCTCATCTCACTCTCTGTCATAGCCATCATCTGCCATGGCTAAGTGAATTCCATTTAGCTTGGATTTCACTCTTTCCCCGAAGCCTGATTTCTTTCTTTGCACACTTCATTTTTCACTTTTCTTGGTTTTGTTCTTGAAAATCTCGCTGTCAGTGTCGTAAATATTTAATACCAGTAAAAGTGCAAAGTTCACTTTGGCTAAGATCGAAACTGTGTTGTGAGCACCATCAATGGACTGGTCAGAGGTTTCCAGAGGATTGTTTAGGGATTAGCAGCTGCAGTTTCCAAAAATCTAAAGCATTCTTCTATGTAAAATCAACAACGACCTATTCAAATCAAAACGATAGACTGCCTGACCCATATTTCCTAACCAAATTATCCAAATTTATGAGGATTTCTTTGGAAATCGATTAGAGCTCTCAAAACTGCTGCCTAGGGCAAAGGCCCTCAATATGTGTCATTTTCCCAGAAAAAAAGGACCTTACCATTAAGGACCTTTGCTGCTTTGGGGGCGGACTATGCTTTAGGAAATCCCTGCAAAAACTGTAGAGAGACAAAAGCACAAAGTCAGCTTCAAGCTTAACCCACTCGCATATCCCAATGACATTTGCTGCCAGGACTGAGGCTCGATTGTAGGCCAAACAGCAAAAAGGACTCAACCCAATATCCTTGCCAACAGGCAAACAACAAACAACGCAAACAGGCGCTGGGCCAGCAGAAAAAGCCCAAGAAGTGGTGGTAGGCTCAAAATGTCGCAGCTGTTTCTGGCTGGCATATTGCCGACTTTTCCAGCAAAGGCAGCGGAAGAAACCGGAAAATCGAGAAGAAAACTATTGAACAAAGTGGCGCCTGTCGCACTTTATGACGAGCCTGCACTGTCCGTCCCTTCCTTGTTCCTAATAGCAATCACAGAAATGTGTTCTAATTTAAAGCCATGCATTCGCAGAGGAATTCTGCAGAAGGAACAAAAAACAACAGACAGCAGAGACAAAGGGAACAGCTGCCAAGAAAAATATAAAAATATCTGGGAGATGAAGGAAAATGTTTACACTGCGACATATATTTTCAAATCTAACAATTTTAGATTGTTAATATTAATATTATAAATACATCCATCTTTATGTATCCATTCTTTTGCTATTTATCATACAAATTAATGTATACTGATGATAAGTTTAAGACTAGAGAAGGTTTTTTGAGCTTAATAGATTCAATTCTTTTGAAATGGAAACCGCAATGCAATAAATTGAATGGTAACGTTACAAACCCTTGGAATTTTCGTATTTATTTTCTTTAAACACAACGTAAAATACATTTTTGCAGTGCACGATTTGAAATTGCTGCCAGAATGCAGTTGCCCCAAAATGATTTCTTATATTTTATGTCTGTTTGAGTTGTTTGTGTCCTCGTAGATGCGAAGGCGATGGCCCTGGCAATGTTGGGCCAACGCAGAGGTCGGGGGTCGTGCCCAGTATCAACATTAGTTCACGGTAATGTCGTGAACTTTTCCTGGCCTCAGCTGCTCGGCTGGCATTGGCTTTGTCAGCGTTTATTGATGGCATCAAAGTGTTTTTCAATTTATTTTATTTTCCCTCCCGCAATTTATTGGCACGTTCTGCGTGGGGCGTCGCTGGTTGTTGGCCCTTTTCCGTCGGTGTTTTGTTTTGGTGTTTATCTTGGCCAGCAGAGCGCCAGATGCGGGCCGGGAGATATGATTGATGTTGCAACAATTTTGCAGCATAATTTTAGGCCAGCCAATACATAATGCATGTGTCAGGACCTCGAGGAGTCTAACAAGCAGACACGTAGGAGCCGTTAAGTTTAAATGGCTAAACAATTTGGAAAAAGATTGGCATTAGGAGGGGTGTTGTATTCTACATTGAAATATTTAATGGTTGGGAATATTTCAAAAATATTTTAAATTAAATCAAAGTGACCCTGACAAAATGGTTAAGTAACAGGGAGTGTGCCCGTCCGTCTGTCCATCTGTCAATCTGTCCATATGAACGCCTAGATTTTGGAGACTGTAAAGAAAAAGATAAAAAAAAATATTTGATTATATTCTGAATTGTGTGATACCAGTTCAGCACAAGTTTGTTTTAAAAATTGGCTACCTCCCTCGACATCCCTGCAATTCGCGAAGTTCTGTGGCGTCCACAATTTTGGTTCTAGAGGTATTATATTTGGGTATTCAATTGGTATAGCTAATACCTATCTGCGTTGCGAAAGTCAGCCGATTACGCTTACTCCCGACTGCGCCAATGGCAAAAATATGTTGCGCCCACAGGCTGTATCATAGAAACATGCCACTTCTCAGTTTATTGATGTTCTATAAATCAGGTGGAACCTTAGAACCGGGTATTTATAGTCGAGACACACGACTTTAATCGTTCTTACATGTTTTCTCTGCTTTCAATAGTTATTTATTTAATAATCTTCCCTCAAAATTAACCAATAAAACCACACTGATGGCAACAATCAAAAGCCCTTGCGGAAGCCTTAATTTCAGTTTCAGCAATTAACCCCAATGCAGAAAAATTCTGGAATGAGAATATCATTTACGAGGCTGGCAAAAAGATAACTTCGGAATTGGTAAATGCCAGAGGAGTCAAGCTGGCCAGAAAAAGTGGTCGGGGGGGATTGGGAAAATGTGTGTAGGCTGCATCCGCTGACACAATGAGTTGATAATCCCAAAGGCAAATATCCAAACGGGAATTCAGGGGGCCAGTGATATGTCAGTGGCACATGCATACGCGTATGTACGAGTATCATGTACAGACCATGCAAAAACATACAGGCCTCCATCTATGCAAAGCCATAAAGCAACAATAATAAACGCACATCATCATCATCAGCGGCGGCATCGGTTTGAGATGCCCCCGCGCTTTCCTTTCTGGCCGCTGCCACTGCTGTCAGCAAAAAAGTATGAAATATCATCTAAAATAGGAAATGCGTAAATGCGAAATCCTACGGAACGGAAACTCAACTGAAAGCGATGCGCAAACGAAACGTTGATGATTCGTGCCCCCACCCGCCCACATCTAGTTCCGTTCTCATTCTCCATGCTCGGTATGAAAGTCAATTTTTCATTTAGATAACTTTGACATACGCAAACGTCACGAGGAGGAAGGAGGACACTAACAGTGGGCTTCTGGTCTGATTATTGGGAATTTACATATATTATTATATTATTTTTAGTACCTTTAATTTTTTTTTCTACTTTAAACTCAAAATATTGTCCCAATTATTATAATTCTCTCAAATAAAGTTTTTATTTTGGCAATGAATTCAGACTGTTTTGATCAGGATTTCAAGATAAATCTTCTATCATTAACATTTTTTTTTTTAGCAATGCAATGATATATTTATTGAGCCGAATATTGGTAGTAAAAAATTTCGACAAAATGAATATGTTGGGAATTTTAAAGATCATCTACGAGAAGACATAGTTTTTGTATTTACTGGATTATTTTTAAAAATTTTTGCACGCCATTCATTGATGTCAAAGCCTTACAAGCAAATACAAAACTATTATATAATAATAAAATAAAACCACAATTAAATTTGATTGAAATCTTTGAGACTTTACAGAATGGTAGCCCCTGGGAAGATTTATTTTGGTTTAAAATATATTCCTTAGCTGCTTTAGGATTGTATTTAAGTATTTTACTTTGGAATCACTGTGCTGGGTGGATCCAAAAACCCCAAAAACCCCCCCACTCCCCGCTTTGCATGTGTGGGGTCGGCAAACAGCGATTTAGATTTCGGGTTTGAACCTCGACTCCGCTTCTGCTGGCGCCAGTCAGTCAGTTTATCCTGAGGGGTTTCATCGCGGAAATGCGGGCAGCGTTTTGATAAATGAATTTTACCCAGCCCCCTTCTGGGGGATCCCCCAGAGTATGTTCCACACAACTATATGCTGTGTGTTGTGTGTGCGAGAGTGGCTTAAATGAAATGTTAACAATTAAACGGAGCCGGCAAACGACAAACGGAGTTACACGAAAAGACTATCATCGAAGTGGAATGAGCAAGGCGCCGGCTTTGTCGGGTTAATACGTTGCGTATACTTAATAAAATAAACAGTTCTTCCTTCGCTGGGGTTGCTGTTATGATATTTGTTTGTTGTTGATTTTTGCTCTGTTGTACGAGTATCCTCTTTTTTTCATCGTCGTCCTGCTTGGGGGGTGGTTGTTTAGTGTAAACTTAAGAAAACAACCAAACATAAGTGGCAAAAGGGATAAACATTTCGTTTGGGGTTTCATTAAGGAGGGTTGTTTCCCTGCACGAAACAGAAGTTATTTTGTATTTACTGACTTTTTCCCCACTACCCCCGATCCAGCCAACTGACTAAGCACACGCTTACACATTGTTATAATCGTAAAAAGTATTAAAAAGTAACAAGAAGAAGCTACTGAGCCACTGTGCTTTGTGGACCATGGGATGGGTGGTTGTTGTCTCTTGCGATACAGGTGGGGCCATTTTGGAGTTGATTGCCCATTTTTTGGAAGCTACACTTGTTTGTCTACTTGAGAAGCTTACAGAAGAATTCCGGGGGGTGTGAGCTTGCGACGGGGGGAGATTCTTTGGAAGGAGAATCTGGTCGCGGCTTAGGTACAAAATTTGCGCTTACGTTAGCGTGAAATGATGCTCAGGTAATAAAGCGAGGTAATCGGGTTCCGCTGCAGAGGCATACGAGTGCGCTACAAAATTAGACGGAAACAAATGAGCGAATATTATGATTTATACATTTTTTAAAAACCAAAAATCTATAATTTGTAGAACAGTATAAAATTCTGTAAAAAAGAATGGTCAAATCAGTATTTTTGGTATAATAGTTTTTGCGTAATCGTGTCTGCAAACACGAGTCAACACTCTTTTGCATTTACGCGAATATTTCTGGAACTAATTTGAATTCAAAGCTGCTATTTTCACCATATGTTTTCAGATATATTACCAATCGAAAAGGCAAAAAAATGTTTATCAACTACTTTGAAAACTATACAATTTTGATAGCAGTCAAGATTCCGATGTGAAACTATGCATTACACTTCCAATTCCTCATATACATATGTATTTCCGAGTCGGAATGCCTCACATTTGCAACCATAGCGCAGCACAATCATATTTCACGCTTTGCTTCATCCGAAAAGACAACGCAACAAGAGCCTCGGCCAGGAAAAGCAGGCGGGCACATAAAATTTTATATCTCCGCCCATAACACGAATCCCGGGGAATTACCTGAGATCCGCGAAATACAAAAAGCCTACATTTTAATGAAATATGTTTAAAGTGCAGCGTTAGCTCGTAAATACAACTTTATATTGATATATGTCCTTGTATGCTGCTGGGCCATATATCTGGCATATGATTCGGCCAATCCCCCGGACAGCTGTGAAAGTTCGCATGATATTTTATTAAAGCTTCAACTTAACCTTCAATATGTGCGGGTGGCACAACATAAAGTTTGCACCCTAGCTCCCCAGCTCCTGGCCAACACCCACTCGAGTTTTTGTTAAGGTCCACGGAGGAGATGGTGTTTTTGTTGGTTTGGTTGGTTGTTTGGTTGGACGCAGGTGTTGGCTACGTGGTCGAGGGAAAGGCAACAAAGACGCCAGCCAGCCATCGAGCCATCCAGCCATCCCGGCAGTCAGGCAGTGAGGCAACCGACTTGGAAGCCACAAAAGCAACACCAGACCCCAACCAGACTGAAGCTCAGACTCCAAAATTGAGGGGTGGGGTTTTTTTGGTTTCACCTTCGTCTGGAAAAACTCCCATTTCGGAGAGCAGTCTCCTCCAATGCATACCTTTTTGGCACTTTTGCCGAATTTATCGCATAAGCTTTTCGCATACTTCCGGGTAATTGGCAACACCATGTTCCCAGGCGTGCGGGCGGGTGTGTTGCGCATTTAAAGGCGTTAAGGTGCAAATTTATACGTACGAAACCTTTTCCCTACCAAACATCCGTTTGTCCGTCCGTCCTGTTCCTAATGAGCTCCCCGCCGGCTGCGTAATATTTCTTTGCCCCTGACAACATGCATGGATGGGGCATCGGGCATCGGGCACCGTTCCGGGAGTTTCCTGTTGAACTACTGAAAGTCCTCGTTAGGGGCAGGTTTCGCACTTGTGGTTTCCACATTATTGTTCAAAATTGTTAAGCACATTTAAGCTTGATTTAGTTGCATATTTATTGTGGCCATTTGAGGCAGCCATTTTAATGCCCCATGTAAACCGGTTGCTTATTTATGGGTTTTTATTTTAACCGCTGAGTGCGAGGATGAGATGCTAAGAACTTGCCCGTTTCGGACTTGAAATATTACCTCTTTTAATTCTATTTATATTTAGTAAAAGTTATATAAAATGTGTTCTAGGTTTTAAGATCGGGTTATAGATCGGTTTATAGATTAATCAATATTCAAAATGTGTTTTTTTTACAAAAGTCATAATGCTTTGAATACGAATGTAAAATATTTGCTTGCCGAGATTTCATACCTCTCGTATTCAATTTGGGGATGTCCTGATTGCGTGATATTTATGAGCCCCCGACTGTCCATAACCCGGGTACCTTAGCAATTTATTTGCCATAAAAACGTCCGCAGAACTACCGCCTATAAACCCGACGTTGTATAAACTACCGCCAACAAAGGGACATGGGATGAGGGATAACGGACAGCGGACCACGGACCACGGACAGCGGACAACGGAGTTCTTATCATAATCATTTCCAGGCAGCTGCGTTGACTTCCGCTCAACGCACAACGATTTTTCCGACTGCCCCGCCCCTGGTCGTTTTTGCATCTCACTCCAGAAAACAATCCAATCCCGGCGACCCTTTCTGTCGATGATGATGATGGAGTAACCAAAACAGGGGCCGGAGGATTGGAGCAGCCTGCTCTACCATTCGCCTTCCGCATTGCTTTATGACCATAAATATTTCATTATGAATTTTTTCCTACGGCCGACGCAGACATGCTATCTGGAAGTCATTTGGCCTAGCTGACTCCAAAAACTTTGGCCGAAATAAATAATAAAAAATGCAATCCGTTGCCGCTTCAATAAACCTTTTGCCGTACGGAATATGGCTCCAATTTTTTTCGCTTTTTGTTTTTACGCATCAAAATGCGTTGTGGCACGAAAGGGTTAAGTATGAGGTGAAATAGATGAGGAAGGGATCGGGATGGATGGTGTGGGGTGGGGTCCTTTTTCCGGGGGCCGGAGGTTTTGTGTTCGTGACATCTGCAAGTCGCATTAATAATTAAATCAAGCAATAAAAATTCTGCACGAGTGGCGGCCATGACCAGACAGAGACCTTAACTCAGACCCTGATGGATGGCCCCTCTTTTCCCGGTAAAGTATATACACGTTGTTGGAGTATATAAGGTTTGAGAACCTCCGAAATGAATGCTTAGTACCTAAATAAGTTATTGAATATGGTAAATGCTATGTACATGTTTGGGAGGCCTTCGGCTAACGAATTATGGATACCTCCAACAGGTGTTTTAAGACAGCTCAAATAAATTATTCAGCGAGCAAACCTTAGAGTATTTTATAATACAAAATAAAGATATTTTAGTAAGGTTTAGTTTCTCTTAAAAATAATTGAAGTTTTGAATATTTTACTACATAAATTTAATTGCCATATAAAAAATTATTTTAAATTTCGAGTGTTCCCTGTATTGAGCTAATTTCATAGGTAAATAAATATGAATATTTTTATGCAATGCAAATAACTAATTTTAAATGCAACTCAGCAGATACCCAATCAATCAAATTGATACAAAATTTGCGAAAAATTAAATTTTATATACATAAATCATGTATCTTCCACCCAAACCTTGGGAAAGGCACAACGGTTCGCTATGCAAAAGTTCAATTGACATTTTCTTTGTTTCCGCTTTTGTTTTTGTTGCTGCTGCGGGGCTTTTGTTGTGCATGAAGTAAATTTTTGCACACGAATTGCTAAATTCATAATAAATGAGCACTGGCTGAGGGGGAAAATTGAAAATGCCGCCTGCAACATTCTTACGCACGAACAATTCCGTAATGAAAAGCATCGCCAACAACTGAGCTCCACTGGGCCCTTTTCCGGCATTGTTGTTAATATTTTCCCTTCTCGACTCCGCATCGCAAATGCGATTAAAATTGTTAGAGCAAATTATGGAGGAACTCTCGACAGCGCATTTTTCTGTGCTTTCCCTTTGGTTTGTGTGTTTTTAATCTAATAAAAATAGTTTACGCTGTTGCTCATAAATTCGCAGATAGAAATTCCGTCGGCAGTGTCGGGGAAATTACAAGAAAATTAAGAAACTTCCAAAGAAGCGAACGGCGGGCGGCCAAAACTTCAAGTTTAATCAATGAAAGCCGCGGGGATGCCGCTGCCAGCGGGTGAGTTTTGTGGCAAAGGATCCGGAGGATACACCCGAATCCGTTGTATATTTTTTTCTCCCTTATCTCCCGGCACACCCACATGTGGGTACGTTTGGGTTATTGTTCTGTATATTTCGGCTACAACCTGCTGGGCTTCAGTGCACCGGCATTATCTTCCTTTGTGCCCGACATTTCATCAATTTCCATGCACTTGGAAATATGTTTGAAGTTTTATTTTCTTGTTCTATTGCTGAAATTATAAGAAATATAATTTTGGGAATATAAAGGTATTAAAATTTATTTATTTATTTATTTTTTAAACACATTAAACGGCAACTAAGTAGGCAACTTGAAATGCCTGTGGAAAATTATGATTATTTGTAATTATCATTGTCCTAGAGTTTATTTTTCTTTAGAATCTTGTATTGAATTATTATTTAAGTAATTTTCTTCTATAATTTTTCCAAAACTCTTGTGAGAGTAAACCAAAAACCTTTAATTCACCTGCAAAATAGTTTCTTCGAGTGCACCTCCTTGCCCTTTGACACTTTTCTCTACTCTCGTTTCCCTGGTGAGCATTTTAATTGAAATTATATTTTGTCTGTCATGGCAGAGGTCGGGTTAAGCCTTAACCTTTCTTTGCGCTTCAGGTGGAGCCAACGATAATGACGACGATGATGACATGCCAGGAATCATTTCATGCATTCCGACACACAATTTCCATAGCATACTTTTGCGGATAATCTTACCTTGCGAGCCGTCCTGTCAACTTTCGGCCAGAATCTTGACTTGGTCACAAAAAAGTTTAGGCCACAGACCAAAAGTGACTTTTGCAAGGGACTCGCCCGGAAAAGTTTTTCAAAGCAATTAGATAAAGGCTTTGGCTGAGTTTAAAGTTTCAGCCAGAAAATCTGTCTCTCCAGAGCCTGCGAGTGTGTTATCAGCTTGAAGTGGACTTTGGCCAACATTTAATCAGCAGAAAGTTTGCTAAGTTGACCAGATCCCCGGCTCGTTTCGGCTCGGCTCGGACCCCACCTGCACTTCATGGGAATGTGATTAGGGGAGACACACAATCAAAAGTTATATTTTGCTTAAATAATATTAAGGCAGGCGTAAAGCGAAGATGGCCACTAACTGAAGTGTTTTCCTGGTCAAAGAACAAAGAAAAATATTTAAGCACTTAAGTGGCAAAGCCAAAGAAGGACTGCCCCGTCCAGAGTGCGTGAGTCCAGTCAGAAATTACTTGTAAGATGAATGGCCAAAGTCGCAAAGTTTCTGCAGCTTTTCTTGGGATTTACTGCTCGCCAGCAGACCGCCCGCCCCTCTTTTAGTTTTTGGGTTTTCCAGCTCGCCTTCGAAGGGAGAAACTTTTTTAATGAATGCTCTTAGTTGTGCACATATTTTTAATGCACCGAGTTCATTAAAAGGCGCAACTTTCGTTTGAGTCGGCTGGAAAAATCTTAAAACATTTATCGCATTCAACTGCGGATTTATGGGCCAGGCCAGATGCAAAGTGACTTAAGTGTTGGGATTATGTTATTAGCTAAAAGCTGTCCCATAATGGACTTGAAAATTGGTTTTCCCTCAAAGTAGTTTTCCCTTTGCAAGCTTTTCCAGGGCACTATCTAAAAAGTGACAGTTTAAAATGAGTGAAATTAATAAATATTTCCATTTGACATTAAACTTTGTTCTTATCTCCCGCAAAACTGCCTTTGCAGGCATCTGGTTTTAAGTTGTTCATTGGGATTGTTGAAATCCGAAATGTTCACGCCCCCCGGTTGGTCGCAAAACTCCAAAAATGAAACAAAAGCTTGATAAAAATTTCAGGGGTTGGCATCTTTTGTATTACATTTTTGTTGAAAGTCATCTCACGTAGCGGGCGAGCAGCCAACGTAAAGCTGATACACCGTGTATAATGGGATTTGTTTATTGGTATCATTTGTGCCAAACTTTTCCGGGGCCAGGGCAAAAGCCACCCCCCGGGAGTGCAGTGGGTAAAAAAGTTTCCAGTTGCGTTTTTTGAGAGTGCACAAGGCGGGAATAAGTAGCTAAAGTGGTTGCCCCTTTCCAGTGGCGAAAAAAGTGCCACACGCATAGCTAATCCTAGACAGGCAACAGCCATCATCATCAACACACCCAGCTGGGATTGGGCCATGCTGGGGTACAGGTGGATGGTGCACTCAAACAAAAATTGTGCCTCAATTTGGGACCTATAATAAGAATCTTCTGGTTCAAATGGCTTCCTGGAAACTCAGGTATTAGCTAGATTAATCCATTTAGTTTTTATATAATTATGGCCCAATAATTTAAGTTCACCCTCTTATAATTTGAAAAAACATCTACCAAAGAACGACTGCCTCGATTTGTTAACTAAAGTATAATTTTTCAAAGTGCAAATGAAGGTGCAAGGCTCGCCACGTGATGCTATAACGCAATATTGACACTTTCAACGACTTTCAGCGCCGCCAAAAAGTCATAAAGGGAGTGGAGTCAAAGTTTCCACTTTTCCTGTTTTATTTTTCCTGAATTTTACTTTTCCTTTTCTTTTTTTTTTTGTGAGCTTACACCGCTCAACATTCACCTCTCAGATTGCACTCGGAGAACGAGTGTGAGAGTGCATAAAAGTAAATCCAGGGATTCTGTCGTTGTTGCCACTTAAACTTTTTCACACCCAGACACCAAAAATGGCATCGACCGGCCGCCATCGCCTCCGCCGCCGAGTCTTTAAGTGCCTCGAATGGCTTCTATATGGCATCACATCGCCGCTGGACGTCGCCGTTGGCTCAGCAGCCCTTATTTTGGATCCTGGGATTGGATGTGGTCCTAGCCAGTGGAGTTGTTGTAGAGAAGGAGATGGAGATGCGTGTGCCGGGCATTATTTTCATTGTCGCATTTTTCATCATCACCTCCACAAAAGTGTCTACAAACTCCCACCCGAAGTTTTTATGGCTCGCCGTGCTTGGCCGGCTTTCCTGGCTTCCCGGGATTCAGGTTTCCCCGATTTGGTTCGTTCACATCCCAGCCTTCGACTATAGCTTTGCCGTTGGCCTGTGCACCTGTGCGTCGCTTAGGACCGGAAGCTGCACATCAGCGCTTCATGTGCGTGGGGCGGTCCTTTTGGATCCCTTCATCCTGTTACTGTGGTTCCAGTTCCATAGATTCAGGCTATGTATTTCTTGGCTGAATAAGGAACAATCGAAAGGCAGCATTTGCAGATCTTCTTGTAGAGTCCATTAGGCATATTTATGGTATAAAATATTATATAATAATATAGATAAAATTAAAATCTTAACCACTGTTTGGTTGGGCCCTCGTCCTGGCAATTTCCACTTTTGTCCTCGATGTTGCAGCGTCGTCTTCATTGTCTCTTAGTTTTCTGGTGCCGTTCAGCTTTTCCCTTAGCCTGCCTGTTGTTTTTCTGTTTTTTTTTCGTTTTCTCTATTATTTTTTTGGATGAGATGGGGGCAAATCTCTTTTGAATTATTACTGTAATTACCGCCGAGCTTCGCCTGGCAATTGCCTGGGCTCCTTGGGTCGCATCTCGGCATCCTTGCCATCCTTGGCCGTCTCCGATGTTGGGGCTTTCGGTGGCCATCATCTCCCGGGCAGCCTGTTGTGACACCGCTGATGACTGTGTTGATCCGACGATTATGATTTTATTACGTTTTCGTGTAGTTGCGTCCTGTGTGCTTAATTTCGGTCACAGAGCTCACTCCTTATCCTGCTGCACTCTGCCGCCTGTTGGGTGAAATATGGCCGGCCCTCTTTTTCGTTTTCCCACGCAGATGGAAATGGAAATGGCGATGGAGATGGAGATGAACGAAGCTCTCGAATGAAAAGATTCTCATTTTGTAGAGCTCTGTTTTTCTTTTCTTTTCTCGCTGTCGAAACAATCAAAATTAATCGCTGGTAATGAAGCAACCATAATGGCGCCCAGAGCCTAGAGAGTCCGAGTGATAAACGATGTCGCAATGAGCGGAGCATTTAATTGTGGATTGCCCTTCGGGGGCCGCCCGGCAAATTGGGTCTACTCCTGGCCCGTGTTCCGCCGATTCCTGGCCGGGCTTGGGATTAATCAGAATTGATGAATGGAAATTTGTGCAAGGTGAGCTTTCAGGGGCTAAGACAGGGATTTAACTATCCATTGAGAGTTCTTCTGGGTGCGATTGGCTTTGGGTGACTTTAAAATATCTTTAACAAGTAACATAAGAACGATTGTAGTCGAGTTTCTCGACTATGAATACACGGTTCTCAGTTTCTGCCTGATTTTTAGAACATTATTTAAGAAATTAAATTGTGGGCGCAACAAATATATATATGCCTTTGTTCAATTTTTTAGAACCGAGTATAAAATTTAAATTAATGGTAATAAATCATCCAAAGTGTCTTTTTAAACATTTTAACACCTACGATTGCCTTTTCTAGATCGCATAAATTAAAAGATTCGCACCATTTTCGGAATATTACCCCAAAATGGCTCACACATGCCATAACTTATCATAGAGTATGCACATCCAAATCGTATATCATTTCCTTTCAACGGGAATTGCCGTTCACCTTTGGCTGCTAAGGTTACACCTTGGCATTCGTGCCCTCCAGATGCGTACGAGTACGAGTATATTGTTCATTATATCAGTCATAACTCATAGTCAGCCACTCAACGCTTTGGCTCGAAAGTCACAACGCCCCGCCTAAAATGAAAAGCGCACCCAAGCCCGAGAAAAGCCCCGTTTTCCACCCGCTGGGAGGAGAGCAAAACATCTGCCTTCTCTAAAATATTAAATAAAGCAATCAAATAAATCTTCCAACATGCCTCATTTATTGCAGATTACCATCCCAGGAAAGCGCCGCCGAAAAATGCAGACAACTCGGCTGCGAAGATGGAGCCGGTGGCACATCCCCCCGATCCGGTGAGTTGCACGCACGTACAGGCTGCCGGCCCACCACTATCATTAGGGCCAGTTGCCAACCCCCAGGCCCCAGGCCCCCCAAAAGCCCCTCTAAAACACTCCATGGAGCGCCAGAGTACTCCACCAGCCACCCTGCTGGCGAGGTAATCAAGAAGGGGGGCTGTCTGCAAGTGAGCCTTCAATTACGTAAAATAATGGCGAGTAGCGCAGATTATCTCATTAAAGGCGGAACACCCCCTCGACATGTATTTTTATTTGTTCTGGGGCTTCTTTAAATTCAGTTCACATCTTCCGGGAGGAGGGGCGCAGAGATCAGTTCAGCTGACAAACTAAAAATATGTCGGCAGCTCAACACAAAAAATTGAAGTACAGGGGATGGATAAGGCGTTGTGGGTATTTGAATGCTCTTTCCAAAAAGTCAACTAAGGATATTTAAGAAATTTTATGCGTTCTTTTATGCAAGTATTATCACTGAATCTAGTGCAGCAACTCTGTGAACTCGAGAAACAATTAGCCTTTAAGTAAAATAAAATATAAACTTGAAACGGCTAATTCGAATGCAGCACCTCTGCAGATTTATGGATATTTTTCCTGAAAAAATTCCTGAAAATTCCTGAAAAAATTAAAATGGGTAAATTTTGTAAACTATTTTTGTGGGGTTTCCTAAATGTCTTGGCCTATTAAAAGATACATTTTACAAAAATGCGACACATTTGGAATACTATACTAATATTAAAAGAATCCATTATAAAAATGTACATTCAATATTTTATAGGAGTCTTATTAAGTATTCCTTGTTTAGTTAAGAATATCTTTAAGAATACGATTTATGTTTACTGTCACGCATAAGATTGGCATGCATTTGCTTTTAATTTTGTTTTTTATTATAAATTAAGTGTAGCGCTTAATTTGAGCATTAAATTTACCTAACCCATATCCATATAACTTATGTTTTTAAGAAACAATTAAATTTTAAAACTGCTGCTCCTTTCTCCCAAACCCCTTGCGGAAGTAGTTCCAAAATGTGTCCTTTGGTTTCGGGAGTCGCCATTAATGGCTGGCGTGGTCTTGTCTGCTCCATGTCCTTGAATGAAAGTTCCTAGAAAAGCGAAAGTAAAACTCGCGACTCCGTGCGCGACACATTTCGCACTAGTCCTTTCCCCAACCTTTTCCCTTTCCCAGGCTTTCGCCCTTCCCCACACACTCATGCTTCTTCACACTCGTACGTATATTTTCCCGTTCCGCTTTCCCTTCTTTCACTCGCTCTCGCCTCGCACTTTCTCCGTCGCCTTGGGTTTCTGGTCTATAAATTTCTATGGCCAAAGAATGCGTGTTTAATGGCCGGCATTGTGTGTGGCTGTGCTCGAGCTTTAAGCACGTGTGGGGGGATTTTCCTGGCTAACTTGAACCCCCCAAAACACACACCCGCACTCAGCGCTGGGCTCCATTTATTATGCTTCAAAAATATACTCATTTTTTTTGGGTTGCTCTTTCGGAATTTTGCTGCCTTCTGCAAATGCCATTTTAGAAGATGTTTTATGTGAGTGTTGACATTTTTATTGCGGCAACATGTGTCGAAATTTGCCCCCAACTACTGCCCCCTCCATTCCATTTAGTTGGTGTCGTTAGAGAGACACAGGAGCAGACACAGAGCATCCTGTGGCATGTGGCAAACGGTTTACATTGTACTTAGCGCACGGCAAGAGTTGAATGTATTTGCTGGGATTTGCAGCGGCAATGCCAGAGCCAGAAGCTCTACTCTCGGATTAACTGAGTTACCCTACTACTCGTACATTGGTTTGAAAGTGTTTTTGCGGTTTAACTGCTCAACTTTGCCGTCTAAAGTTGCGTTTAATTACTCGCGCTCATATGGAAATTTAATTAAATTTCAAATGTCCTGATAAGCCATTTGATACGATTGCCGGATTGCGGATACAGGTGTTTCAAATGGCACTTAAGGGCTAAGAAAGCAATTCCGCGGAGCTTTACCATTTTGGTTACCTATTTTACTTAGTTTTTGAGCCATTTTATTTACTTTAATTGTTTATTCTAATCCGTACTTGTTTTCCCAGCCTTTTAAGTTTATCTAAATTGAGTTCCACATCACGTATAGTATAAGCCTGCTCATATATCACAATCCTTTCAATCAGCTACGAAAATGGACGGGCCGCAACTAACCAATCTGCTCCTGCCCGCGGCAACGGGCGTATCTTTATTGTAGACCCATTTCCCACAACAATTACCCTTTAACGTACACAAATGCCACATCACGTATACGCCACCGAGCACCGCCCATTCGTTTGAACCGTTCAGTGTGGGTTTTGTTTTTGCCCCTTTTTGGGGTACATCTATGCAAAGCTAAACGTGCAGCAACTAACAACTAAATTTCATTAAACCGCAGCGCACAAATTGAACTACAACGAAACCCACCAAAGGCAACAGCGCCGCACCATCCTCATCAACATCAGCATCAGCAGGAAATGCCGCTGGAGGGAAATTTAAGTGCCTTCGGCGACCAAACGAACCAATTTTGCAGCGGCCATTTTCGGGGGGCTTAAAAAAAAACAACAAACCCAAAAAGCGGCCAACAAAATGAAGCGGCATGAAGTTAATGCCGCAGACTACACAGCCATGTGCTCCACTTGGCTACTCGGTGGAGGCGGCGGATGCCAAAAAGCAGCCAGGACAACAACTCGTGCATGAAGTCAGGAATCCAGGGCTGGGGCAGGACAAAAATCACGCAACAGAGCATGACAAGCAAACGCAACGTAGCGCATCCTGGCTGCCTTTTTGCCACGTTTCAGCCTCAGACTCCTGGACAACTTCAAAAATGCTGCAGCTGTTCAATGGGCTAGCGCGCCCCGCCCCTGCCCTCGTCTAGTTTGCCAGGACCTCCTGGGATATCAAACCAGGATGCTGCTACTAGTCCACCACTTTTGTGTCGCCCCCGCTCTCTAGTTCGGCGTGATAATAAAATGAAAACTTTGAACGGCCAAGGAAGGAATGAAGCAAGATCGACGACACTTGAAGAAATTCCCAAAAACCAAGCAATAGAAAATTTAAATTTGGATTATTTTTATCAGTTTTATGAATAATACAATTTATCTGCTAATTTATAAGCTTCCTTGACAAGTTTATAAGTCGATACTTTAACTTTTCTCTAAATATAACAAGACTTTTGAAGTTAAACATCTAATCTTAAAAAAAAACTATTGAAGTAGGCAGTTTTATAATTTAAAATGGTAGAGACGAAGTCATTTAACTTATTTCCTAAAATAAACATTTCCGGCAGAATTTCTTTGAGTGTCCTTGGCCAGGCTAACTCCGGTTGTTCCTGGCGACCAACGGCGCACCGCATGTCTGGCATATTTAATTTATTTATTTTATGCAAATTTCGGATAATGTATCTGCGGCCGCAGGATACAAAATACAAACACAAACAACAGCAACAGCAACCGCAGCAGCAGCATCGGCAACAGCAGCAGCAGCAGCAGGAGTAGATGTAACAACATCAAGGGGTTTCCCAAGGTGGAGCCAACCACTTTGCCCCATCTCCCAGTGGGCCACAAAATGCCCCTGCCCCCAATCTCACCGTCTCCAGTCGAACAAAAAATGTTCCATAATGAAAGCAATTGTTGCCAAACCGCGCAGCGTACAAAATTATTCAGCATAGTTGCTGGAAGAGACACCATAAACGTTCGAGGGGCGGTGGACGACAGCTGGATGCGGTTGGCAGAGCGATATTTAGCATTATACGCTTCATTGTCTAAAGTGGCGCCCGGGGAGAACCTCTGCCCCGGCCACCATTGTATTTATTCAAAAGTTAGGATACCGCCTGCTTGCACTAACTACTAATGTGCGGTTCCCGGCAAACACCGAATGGCGGGGGCGCACGATGGCAAGTTCTCTCCAGCGCCATTTGCTTTTTATTGTTCGAAACTGTTTGAAAAGTTTTGCCATAATTTTGCCAAATTTTTTCTCGTTACTCCTTTTTTTATCTATAGAAAATCGGGAAGCGTTTGGTCATAGATTGAAATTAAACTAATCCAAATACTTATCATGGGAAATTGTGATGCAACTGTCTAAAAATTTTTGTTATTTCATCACGAATAACAAAATAAAATCCCCCTAAAAATGTCAACCAAAATATAGGTTAAATTTAAATGTAAGCACATCCTTGATTTAATTATTTTCGTCCACACCCCAAAAATATTCATACAATTTTCGACTGTGCCAAAATAAATATAACGTATACGCAGTGTGGGCAATGGATGCGAGAGAGGATTTTTACTAATTAAAATGGTTTTTCCGCTGACGCGGCCGGTGCCGCTGCCACGTTCCCTCGGCAAAACTTTATAATTCCCCCAACGATTTGCAAATGCACCAAAAGGAAATATACACACATTTATTCGGAAGCATATTTCCAGGCAGCTCATGAATAAGTTGCGCTCCTCATGCGAACCCAGCTCGTCCATAAATTAGCATTAAAAGAGCTTGGGGCGTGGATTTTGATGATTTTTGCAGCCATTTTTTTCGTGATTCTTCCTCGGAGCGGTAGCCACTATCACGTGCAGCTAATAAATCCGCCCGAAAGGGGCATTTAAAAGGATTACGAATCATCGAAGGCCCGTCCGGATAAGAGTGATTAAGTCTGACCACGACGCGGCAACCTTTCTGCGTTTTTTGTTCGTTTTGTTTGCTTGTTTTTTGTTCGTTTGCTTACTCTTTATTTGAGGGTTATTTTTTTCGCCTGCGATGTTTGTGCAATTGTATGTGAAACATTTCTGGACTTTTAACCCTTTTTTATGGGTCCAAATGGGGCCGGAGGTCTTGGACTGTCGCTTGCAGTCCATTTACCTGCACAATTGAATGATTTTCTAAGCCCCGAAAAGTGTTGGGTGGCGATATCGCTGTTTTGATGGGTTTTTGGTGAGCGGAGTGCGCAGTTTGTTTTAGAGTGCACGAAGAATTTTAAAAGTAATCGTGGGATCTGGGACGTGCTGTTCATAAAGGTTTCCAGAGATTACTGGCAGGTATTATTTATTTGTGCTCTTTGAGGTAATTTCATTTTAAGAAGAATTGTATACACAGATATAGGTATTTGAAGTATGTAGGTATTCAAGACTATAAGTATTATAAGTATAAGGATGCATTCACGAAATAACTAGTGTAACCTTTAATTTTAAATACTTTTTTATCCCCAGAAAATAGTTATTTTCCAGCATTTGTACAGCTTGCTTCCCTCATTCATATCTTTCATAATTTAGTTGTGCTATAAACCTCTTTGGAAAACGACGGAAGAAAATGAAAAGAAAAGAGTTCGGAGTGGTCTGCTCTTGTATTCTTCCGCTTCCGCGCCGGCCAGCAGCAATCATAAATATTCACTAACTGAGAGCAGGAAGCGCCGGGCGAGGACATTAGTTAGCCGGCAAGGACAGGACCGAAAATTACAATTTTTGCCCCGGCAACTTGCCGCTCTCAGCCAGCACTTTCAGACTCCCATTCCAATCAGATTCCCGGCGAAAGTCTGCGTTATCATAAAGGACGACTCCCTCGCAGGATCCTTCCTGGCGGGACGCCTATTTTATGTGTGGTCAGGCAATTTGCTGCTTTACAATAAGTGGCTGGGACATAAAAATAATAATTATGCTTGTACCTTTTATGATTATGGTGTGAAAACAACAATTGTTTCCCCAAAAAGGAACAAGGACAACGCACACATTTCCCGGAATATTTACGAGGCATGTGTAGGAACAAATTATTAAAACAACAAGGGGATTACACAGCCCGAAAATTATTACCCAAATTAAATAGGTTTCTATAAGCTAAAGCAGTAATTTTAAACATCTATTTATGTTTATTTTCCTATCTTTTTTGTTAGGTGTTTTTTGATGAAACATTTTTGAGTGCATTAAATTTCTGACTGTGCAGGACAAACGAAAAACCTCAACGAGAACAACTCAATGTTAATGGCCAAGCTTTAGGGGGAGTGCTCTAGGATTCCTTCTGCAGGACTCTCCGTTTCCTTGGCCTTAGCTGGCGGCTTAGCGATCTCCCGTCTGCTTTCAGCACAATAAACAAAAAGTAATTTTCACAAATTTGCCAAACTTGTAAGCCCGAAAGCAAGCGAACCATTGGAATTTATGTGGCGTGCCCGCTTTGAGAGTGGACCCAGGTGTTGAGCCCCCAGCTCCCAGCTCCCAGCCGTTTTAATGCTCGCCACGCCCCCGCAAGTGCTAGACACGAACCTTTCTTAGCTCCGGATACGGAAAGTTCTTGTGTGGTGTTTTTTTTCGGTTTTGCCTGGAAAGGAAACTGTCGCGACGCCATTTATTATCCGCTGTCTGAAGGGTCGCCCATTGTCGCCTGTCACCGCCTCACTCCCTCTTTAATAGATATGGTTAATGTGGGTGGAGGATTATCTATGCATGTGCATCCTTGGCCCTCGAACCCTCCTTTGGGGCTTTGCAGTTCCGCTTGATTGTCCTGCTCCTGCTCCGGCTCCCTTTCCCCGGGGGAGTGTTTGAGATCAAGTGCAGGTGCGGTGGAAGTGAAGTGGTTTCAGGAATTATAAATCAATTTAAAAACTGATTATATGAGAAAATTTCTATACACATTTATATAGCTTCTGGGCGTACTTTAAGCCTTGTAGATACAATACAGTGGTGAATAATTCCAAGTTTGTTTATAAAACAAACTGTTTGTTAATGCTAAGACCCGTATGCAAAAGTGACAAACTACAATGATTTTTCATATTTAACAATACAAGCTGACTACCTATAATCCTTTTCTATAATATATTTAGACTGCTTGAGTTTAAAAACCAATTTGATAATTTATTGCCGGCAAATGGGTTTCGAAAATGCGTTAAAGCCAAACGATCACAGCTTGCCATCTGCCCAGATTCTTGAAGTAACCAACTGCGTTTCCTTTTTCCGCTTTTCCCATACATTTCCCAGTTATCTCCAGCTACCGCCGCCATCCTTGCCTAATTCAATCGGCTGCGGCAAATTAAAGTTCCATTTCTCTTCTCCGTTTGGGCCAAGGCGTCGAACCCTTGCCAAAATCAAAGGGAATAAAAGAAAAAGGCGAATTTCTTCTTATCGCAGCAACCCTTGGCCCAGGGTCAAAGTTCGTCGGTTGGGGTAGATGCCGAGGCAGAAGGAGTATCCCCCACCACGCTTAGCATATGCGCATAAATCACAGGACATACAACTGGGGGGGCAGGGAAGGCCAGACAAAAACCCACCCGCCACAGGATCTGTCCAGCGGGGGCAAGGACAATAAAATTGCTAAACGCTACAATGACAATTCGAGCATGTAAATGAAAGCAGTACCAGAAATGGCACAAAAAGGGGAGGTCCTTTGGCAGGACAGAAAAGAAGCAGAAGCAGAAGCAGCGGGGAATCGAAGACGGCGAAGAAGGACTTTGGTAGTTGGTCCCGCGCAAATGAAATTAAAGGCGAGCAAACAAGTTACGGTCAGACAATCAGGAGCGTAAAAAAGGACTCCAGAAGGACACTGGCCTGCATTGTGCGTTCTCCACATCAGCCCCTTTTTGCGCTTTAATCAATTCCTGTTGGGGCACGCCCTTGGTCCTTTTTTTTGAGCAGGAGCGAGTCTGCCTTTTGGGGATTTCTTGCCTGCATCGCCGAGATTGATTTGTGCTGGTTGTGAACCCCCTTTGATGGCTCTGCCCATGTTTGGCCCTTGATTAAATTAAATTTCACGGGACATATGTACACATCCCGAAATATTCTCGACCACTTCCAGGGCTTCAACTCAAATGGATCCTTTTTTCTGGATTTTTTGTTTGCCGGGATTTGAAAAAAAGGAAAAAACGCAGAAAAATGGCTCGTAATTTGCAGTAAATCCTTCGTGTAATTTGTTTGTCAACAAATTGGGGTGGACTTTTGGAACGAGTGCGTAAATGTTGCTCATTTGACATTTCACCCAAAATGCCTTTTTTTTCTTCTTTGCAATCAAACTTTTTTCCTTTTCTTCTGGTTGACATTGTCTAATGAGTTAATTAGGTTGGTGATGCGGGTAGGTGAGCACATTCGGACTTCATCACAGGAATCATTTATTTCAGATGGGTCAGTGTGCCTAATGGCAGCCACTCTAAGGCGATGGATAAGGTACAGATTTGAGATGAGATAGATATGGTAAATGGAGCGGCTTAACGCAGATTTGGGCAATAAAGTGAAGAGAAGCTGTGGTATAAAATGGATAAAATGTTGCCATAAATAATGAGTCTGGTTTCTACTATAAATCGAATTAGAAATGAATTTAATATTGTCCCTTTAGCATTTTTTGGCGGCAACTGGGATATCTTTCTTCCCTGAACTAGTGCTAATTGAATTTTCTGTTTGAGGCAGATTTGCTTTGTCGATCCGCTTTGATTCATCAAAGTTTTAAGCGGCTTAATGGGCGCCGTCCCACAAGTTCTAATGCGATGACCCCTTCTACCTCCGGATCCCAGTGTGTGGCCAACAACTCACTCGGTGCACATCAATGCTTAATGTCCTCTGGCCAGGACTCTTTTGGGGCCGAACTCCCTTTCGATGTTCGATGGAAACCGCAATAATTTCTGTGGGCATGCGTTCGAGCAACATTTATTTTTAGTTGCTCCTTGCAGAACTAGCCGCAAAGGATATGGCAGTGAGAGTTGGCAGTTGTGTGGTCGGAGGGCCTGTCAATGGCCGGAAGGACATGCAGCAAGGAGCCGGCCTGGTGGACAGCCGGCGGCCAAAGATGGACAAAACAAAGGCAAATTGAAATGAATGCGTGCGGCAAAAGTTTTGCGGCCAGGACCCGAGTGCAGCACACTGGCGACCAAAGAAATAATCCTTTGTCCTGGCACGAGTATGTATTCTTAGACCCGAAAAACTTTTGCGGTTCAATTTGAAAAGGAAACTGCAAAAGGAAATTTCAAGGCGCACATATAAACCCATATATACAATTTTAATTAAACTAATGAAAATGTACTATGCGGGCCCAAGGACATAACTTGCGGCAACCGGATGGACGGGAAATGTGCGCTGGCCTCATTTGGCCAAGTTTTTGGGTTCCGGTTGCCGGGAAAACATTAAAAATTAACTGGTGGAATAATCGAAACTGTTAAAACGTTAATTTAACACTTAAACAAGCCAAACCGCAGGACAACTCGTAACAGTTAACTGCGTCTGCAAACGGCAACTGTCACTGTCTATTGGGGTGACGGTGGCGGTGCCGGGCGAGGATGTGTTGGCGCGGCATTCCAATTGGCAGCTTCGCTCTGTGTGTCACATTTAATGCAAGAACGGAATTCCATTAAGCGGCAACCACAGCGCCGCTGACGTCGCACAGCCCGAACCCAACCAAACCAAACCAAACCAAACCCAGTCAAACCACCCAAAAACCCAACCAAACCACCCTTAACCCACCCGGATCCGCAGAGAGGAAACGCATTTGCGGTGCCAAATAAACACGCGTCTGCAGATGGACCAAACCTTGTGGAGATGGAACCGTGAAGCGCCAAAATGGTTCTTTATATTATTTGCGAAGACTCACAAATAGTTGTAGTTACTTGTTAAAAAGTGATATTTTTCTATGGATAATTCTCGTTTCCAGAACTACACATAAGACTGAAAAACTCTTATAACATTTACCTATTTTGGCAGAGAAATTTATGAGAATTGACGAAGTTGAGTAATACCTACATCATTTACATCGCACTAATAGAAAATTGTCGGTGATGGGACAATTTTCATTGCGATTAGAATTATAAGACAACCCCTAAACAACCTCTGTAATTTTAGATGCAAATTGTTAAAATTCTACATTTTGTATAAGAAAAACTTTCTTTGTTGGGTTTAGAATATTCAATTCATTATAAAGATATTACTTGTAATAGAGCAAAATTTTACAATATAAACCAATTTTATTCATCAAAAAATAAATAATAACATTTATATTGCATTATACAAGGAATCATTTTACATTTGTTTATACAGCGTAGCGGTTTTCAGCTTTTATTTTAATCAATAAAGATTTTAATAAAAAAAATTTTAGTTAGAAACAACTGAAATAAGGCCACATATTTATTATGTTATAAAATCAGGAAATATTATTATATTTTCGTGTTATGCTCTCGTAAAGGAACATCAAAAAGCTGCATGATGCTCTAAAAATTGCCTTTTCCAAAAGGGTTCGTGTCACGTACATTTTCTCGGTTTAAAAACCGTTTCGCAGCAAAAGTAAGCCAGGGGAAGCCCCCACAGCCGCAGAATCCTCCGACTCGCACTCACGAACTGACTGCAGTGTGATCCCCAACATTTTGCGACCCGTTCCAGGGTTTTTTTCTGCTCAACTGGCGGGCGGAACACGCGGCATATTGCAGATGTTTAAACACAAAGCCTCTGTTGATGGAGTTGGGGCAAAGAATCACAGAGAGTCCTGCCACACATTTGTGCGTATGGTACGTGTGCTCGGGGGGAGGACATAAATTGCAATCGGAATATCAAATTGGTAGTGGAAGGCCGGGAAAACCGGGCGAACACAAGGACGACGACCAGCCCTCGACTCTCGTTTGCTCCTGCTGTTCGTTGTGATTTTATCAATTCAATAAAAACCAAATAAAATCAGCACAAATGCAAATACCATTAATGTATTGGGTTTAACTTTGTTTTGTTTTCGATTTTCCTCTTTTTTTTTGCCCTGATGGTCGTGTATTGTTTTCCTTAGGAAATGTATTGGGCGGATGGGTCATCCATTTGTTGCAATATTTTAATATTTATTTATATATACAATTTTATTTTCATGTTACTTACGCTTGTGTGGCTTTTTTGTAGTTCATGGCGAGTGAAATTATGCAGGCTTGCGAAATAATTGAAGGATTTTGTGGAGCATGAAATGTTATAACTAAAGAAATACACGGCAGTTGTGAGAACCTTAATGGAATAGGTTTTTCCAAGCGGGCAATTAATTGTTGCTGCTTCAAGTATTTGAATCTCAAGCCACCTGAATCGTTTTACTTGTGAAAATCTGTCTTATCCCATTAAACGGCAATCAGCGGCCAACTAATTTGTTTTTCCCAAAAACAAAAACCAACAGCTGCCCAGTAATGGGAAAAATGGCTCCAGCATAATGAACTTTTGGCGTGTGTGGCTGGTTGTGTGGAAAATTCCGAGGAAAGCTCACCTTTCGACGTTGCCTCAGATGCCAAGAACAAGAGCACAATTCAATTATTGTTTTATAATTAATATTTTGCACATCAAAATCGCATCAGCAGCAGCTGGGAAGCTGGCACTAATTTCCACGAACGCCGCCCACGCACTTCTGGGTGTGGCACACGCAATCCTCGCTGCAGGAAAATGCGGGAAAATCCTCGGCGATGGGGGAAAATCATAGAGGCTTGCGTGTGGCACACAACGAAAAATAAAGATAAATTAGGCGGGCAGGGCAAATGTGCTAGTTGGATAAATGATAAGCAAGATAATTAATAAGAGCTTCGAGGGCACAAGACTGATGATCAAATTAAATGTTTGATATTAATAAATCGAAAGACTTGGAAAAATTGAGCTAAAAAAAAACGAATGAAAGCAATATATTTACATTAATATTTTGTTGGCTTGACAAAGCAATTTGTCTGCACAGAAATTAAATTTAAATCTAATCTAGCAAGCAATAAAAGCCGTTCAGCCCTTTCTACAATGTCTGCTTTTATGCAAATCACTTTGATGGCTTATTCAAACTCAATCAAAAGCAAAATATTTACTCGATATCCCTAAGATTAATAACTTTTTAAGGACTTTGCTCGGACAGGGACAGCCTTCAGGAGACACAAGAGTCCTGCCTGCAGATAGTCCTGCAAAAAGATTAATCTCGTTAAATGCTGAGGCGTGCCTGGGTAGTTAGACGAGGATTCAGTAAATGGGTCTGACATTGGTCTCGGGCTCCACTTTCTGCATCTGGGGGGCAAACTTTGCGTGCAGCAAAAGTGTTGCACGCCTCTCGGAAAAATCTCTGGCAGGAGAGTCTGAAGAGGGCGAAGATGGCACTCCTCATACATTTATAATTATTCCTTGCTCCTGCTCCGGTTCTGGCCTCGGTTCCGGCTGCTGTTCAAGCTTCAGATGGCGTCAACTCCCAGCTGTATACTTAATTATATTGTCGTAACTTTAAATGTCATTTTGCCATTGTCTGCAACACATGAGAGCCGGCACCGGACAGCTTTACACGGCAAGAAAGCCAGGGGCCATGGGAACCACGAAGCTTACTAATATAAATGGATATAGTAAGCATATAGGAAAAAAAAAAAAAATAATATTTACCATTTTTCTTTAAGGTAAATATTGTTTAAAGTTTTATTCATGTTAACAATTTTTATGTGTTCTCTTTTTCAACAAATATTTTTTATTCAATGAAATTTGCAATGCAAAAACTTATCTTTTAATCCAATTTTTGTACGCAAGCAATAACTTTTTAAACACGCTATAATTTTTAATATATTTGAAAACCCTTTTTTTAGGAACCGCATTTGTTTCAGTGTTTTAATGAGTGGCTTCATGGGAGGGAAGGTGGAAAAAGGGAAGTACGACGTGGCCAACTGGCTGGCCGGCAAAATTGAGATTCGTGCGGTGGCAAAGTCTCCGGCCAGTTTGGGGAACCCGTGCAGCTCTGGCGGCCTCCGGTCCAAGTCCCCCCGGACGGGACGCATACGGCTGTATTTTCTGGGGAGGGAAATTTGAAATCTCAACATGCGTTTGCCTCATGATATTTGCCAGCTTCCGCTTCCGGTCAGCCCGTTTGCTTTATTTTTCCTCTGTTAGCTGTAAATATGCCGAGGAATATAACTCATCTGGGCAAAAGATAATGCCACACAGCTCTAAAATATGGCTCTGTGGCCTCACAAGCTCCCCAAACCCTGCCATCTGCGGCATTTAAAGTCTCTCATTATTATTTTGATCATGCAATTGAATTTCAGCGAATTGCAACATGGGAAACAACAAAGCCGGGCGATGGGAAAAACCAAACTGACCAGTTTGCCGCTGAGAGGCCTCATCATTGCGAATAAAACAGTAATGTAATAAGGCAAATTGTCTCCGATTTAATTGCCAGCATTCAAATCGAAAGATGAGCTGAGATTGATGTCTTTGTTCAGGGCTTCAGGCAGATTCAATTACCAACCAAACTGGTTCTCGATTTCAGGAATGAGACTTTTGTAATAAAGTTGGAGATACTTGGCATACAATTGAAATTATAGTTTAATAAAACAATGATATGATATGGAATTTTTTACGGCTATACTCCTATCTAAGGTATAATTAAAGTTGCTTCATTTTAAGTTTTTGTTTCGCTGAAAAACTTATCCGAGTATCCCCAGCTAATTTCAGATGCTCAGTGACTCAGTGAACTATAACTGGCGAGAAGTACGTGATTGGAATGCCTTTAAATGGAGAAGCGCTTCCCCAAACATTTTCTTATCCAGCACGCAAACAAGTTGAGGTTCCCGGAGCTTCTCGCTTGGCTTTTGTTATTATCATTTGCCATTTGTTGTGTTTTTACTCGGTATGCGCGTCGGTCAGTGGTATATTGTATATTGTATAGGAGGGAATTTATAAATCAGAAAAAAAACATGGAATGATGAGGTACATGAACCTTAAAATATAATTGAATACATAAAGGTTGTGTGGTATTTTCAAGTTAGGAATTATCTTCAAGATAGTTTTCATGGGGTTTAGTAGATAAAAAGAAATAAAGAGTTAGAAAAGAGTTATAGCCTGTTTTTTTTTTAAACTTGTCTATAATAAAATATATCTTTCTCCTAATTTTTGCGCCTTCAATACACAAAGAAAATCAATAAAATATAAATGTTATTTATAATTCTAAAATAATAAAATTCATGTCTTAGGCTAGGTATTTCCCATTAGTTTTATATTTGTTTTCCTTATGTTTGTAATATATTTGTGATATTCAAATATATAAGAAATATAGGTCTGTTTTCTAAGTGTAATCATTTCATTTATAAATCCGCTGTATATTCTCGCAGTTATCGCCAAGCTGAGCAAAGTAGTCGACCTCGTAGCTTAGTTTTGAGCTTTCGCTTGGATTACGCTGCCCGGCTTCAGTTTTGCTCAGTTCCTCGGTGACAATCGAACGAATCGAAATGCCTAAGCCTGCGAGGCGGAACTTTGTGGTTCCTTTGCTGTGGCTACTGCTTTTGGCAGTGACCTTGACCGGGTGCCAGGCCAGCGGGAATGCCCATTCGCGGGTCAAGCGAATTGTGGGCGGCAAGCAATCGAAGCCGCCGCCCGTTGACGATCCCGTGGTCTTTGCCCGGCTCTTCAATCGCGATGCCCGCGTGGAGGGCTACCGCAACCCCAGCACTGGAATCTACAACTTCCTGGGCATCCACTACGCGGAGCCGCCGGTGGGTGAGTTGCGATACTCTCGGCCCGTTTACAAGCGCCTAAGCGGCGACCTGAATGCCACGCGACATGGCCCGCCATGCATCCAACCGCATCCGCAGCAGCCACAGCGGATTATCGGCGACGAGGACTGTTTGCTGCTCAATATCTACACGCCCCAGATGCCGGACGAGAGCACCGGCCTGCCGGTCTTCGTGTGGATTCATCCAGGTGGCTATCGCTACGGATCTGCCGCCCAGTACGATGCCACGCCCATGGCCCAAAGGGGCGCCATCGTGGTGGCGCCGCAGTATCGCCTTGGATCGCTGGGAATCATGGGCGACGGCACCAAGCAGTTCGACGGAAATCTGGCCATGTTCGACCTGGCATCGGCCCTGCGCTGGGTCACCGAATACATTTCCTATTTTGGCGGGAATCCCAAGCAGGTGCAGGCCATAGGCCATGGATCGGGAGCGGCCAGCGCCATGTATCTGTCCATGTCACCGACGGCCAAGAGTGGCGGCGATGTTCACGGCGTGGTGGCCATGTCCGGGACGGCACTCTCGCAGTATGCCATGGACAAGGAGCCGGTCCAGAGCGTCCAGGAAGTGGCCAAGATCAATGGATGCCCCACGGGAAATGAGCTGGAGATTGTCAACTGCATGCGGGGGGTAAGTAGTGCCATACGTGTTGGTATTAATAAACCCAACAAACCCTCACTTACCTTCAACTTACCCGCAGAAAAGCGCCGTGGAGATAATCCAAAACGATGACAAAGTCCAGACCGAACGCTTGGCTGGCCGGGCGTTGGTGAAGGGACTCACCGGGAACGTTGGCTTCCAGCCGCACGTGGAGTCCGAGAACGACGAAAGAGCCCTGCCAAGTCTCATTGTGGGCGAGCCGGAGCAGCAGCTGAAGAAGTCCAACTTCTCGGGAATTCCCCTACTCACAGGCGTGACGAAACACGAGACCGCCAACTCGGTGACGGTGGAAAGCATTGAGAGTGTCTTTGGGTCCGCGGAAATGTTTCTGGGCTCCCTCAGCGATTCCCTGAACCAGTTAACGAGTTTCCTGAAGATCGACAAGTTGACAGGTCAAATAGCCAAGCCCCAACTTCCGGGTTTGACGAACGTGCTGACGCCGACGCTGCAGGATGTTTGGAAGGTCCCCAAGGCCCTGAACGTGGATCAGGTCCTCTCCAAGGTTGTGGAGTCCACAACAGATGTTTTGTTCAATCTGCCGGCCGTCTTGACCACCCAGGTTTGGTCCAAACTTGCCCCGGCCTTCATGTACAGCTTTGAGTACAATGGCACAAAGTCAAAGGGCATCAACTTCCTGCGAGGTCTGCCCATTGTCTCGCAGTCTGCCAGCGACAAGCCGGAAACCGTGGGTCACGGTGACGAGATTGGCTACATGTTCGATGCCAATGATATTTTCGGCAATCCCTTGGAGGAAGCACGTCTGACCAGCCAGGAGGATCTGAAGGTTCGCAACAATCTCATCGACCTGCTGTTGCAGTTTGCCAATCGGGATTCGGACAAGGGCGGCAAGGGCGGAAAATCCCTTTTCCAGAGTGTCACCGGCAAGGCCACGCCTTTTATCAAGATCCACACCAAAGTGGAGACCTCGAATGATTTTCGCTTCTGCGAGCTGTCCGTGCTGGGGGCCTCGCTATCGCCCCTCAGCTCCACCAGCTGCGAGGGATTGGGCAACGTGCTGGGCCAGCTGGGCGGCGGATTGGGTCAGACTTTGGGAGGACTGGGTGGCACCCTGGGACTGGGGGGCCTAGGCGGTGGCGCTGGCGGTAGCGGTGGCAACACCAACCGAGGCAGAAAGCCAGGAGGCGGTGGTCTGGGTCTGGGCATTCTTTAAAGAACACGTTTATGGGGAGGTCTTCACTTTAAACTGTGAATTCAGAATGTTGTACGAATAAATGTTTAAAAAACTTAAAACCAGAGAGTTTTAACATTAAAGAATAACATTTATTACAAAAAATATATCAATTTAGGCTCATAGTTTAATGATATTTTAGAGCAAAGCTTAGGGAAACTTAGGGCAATAAAAGGAGTGTACTATATGAGTAATCTATCGTAAATAAGATGCATATAATTATTTATAATTAGGACCTTTTTTTGAAAATGTCATGTCAGGAAGTGTATATATTTCAATCACCACTCGTACGTAATATCTCAGGGGGTAAAATGTTGGCAGAATTACCTAAGAAAATACTCGTACAAGTGATAAGTGCTATAAGTTTTATCTTCAGAGATATCATGTATCAATTTGAATCGATAATTAAGCAGGCGCATAAGCCCCGTGAAAGTTTCAACTTTCATTTCAGTTGCATATTGAATGAGGCTGAATGACTGGGTGGATAAATGGATAGAGGAATGGGTGGATGGGTGGATGGGAGGCTGGATAGATGGATGGGTGGCTGGTGCGCTTGCTATTGATTTAAGCTGTTGCCATGACCCGTCGCTCAATTAGCACAGCTCTGTGCCGGCTCAATGCCTGCCGCACTAATCTCCCTATTGACTTTGGTGCCCCTCGAAAAACACATTCCCCCCCAAACTGGCCCGCTGCCACTCTGCCGCATTTGTGTTAGATGCCCCAACTGCCAAAACGAGAGCCGCAACTGAAACGCGGCGATAAGCAAATTTCCGTAGCGCAAAATTTAGACAAAAGCGGGAGTGGAAATTTGTCAGAAACAATGGGAGTTTTCGGGGCGGAGGGCGAGCAGGCACAGTTTTATAACTTGTGGCCAGATCTTAGCCCCGGGAGCCTTTTGCATAATGGTTCCCTTTTGCTGGAGCCCGATGGTTGGCACTGGCAACAGTGCAAACAATGAGCATAAGCTCCATCCGGAGCAGGCTGAGCGAAAATTGTGTAAATGAAGGAGGAGGGGCTGGGGCGATGGCAATGGATGAGCCTCGTCTCCCGGTTGCCTTGACGCCTTTGTGGAAATTCCTTGCACGCGTTGAACTATGACCAAAAATGCCAAAGCCAAGCCAGAGCCAAAGTCGAAAGCCGGCTTATGGCGTGGGAGCCACAGCCTCCGCCTCCGCCCCTGCCACAGCCACAAAGGCTGCCAAGTGATGATATTATTAAATATTATTAAAACTAATTTCATGAATTGAAAGCATTGCCCACCCCAGAGGCGCTCCAGAGGCTCTGATTCCTCGCCAGGCAACAGCTGATGGGGCAGGCTATTAGGAAAATATTTTCACCAAAATTATTCGGAATGAATGTCTGAAATTAAGATTTGAGTTTGGCCTTAGGAATTTTTGTTGTAATGAAAAAGTGTTTTAACAGAATGAAATACACTTAACCCAATGTTGCACATGTTTTTCCAGAATAAAATAGTTAAACAACAGGAAACTCAACTCAAACAAGAGTCAAATCATACCTCTCCTTGTATTTTCCAATTGATAATGTTTAAATTCTGCTTTTAAAACATTTTATGGTTATGCAGTCAGGAAAAACAAGTTGATTTTATTACCTTGTTGCCTGAAGGAAAGTCTACTATCCGAAACACATTTCTTTGGCCGTTGCATTTGCAAAACTTTGATGTATTAATCATTGGAGCTTCTGTGCCGGCAATTATGACATCTGTGACAATATTAATGGGCGCAAAAGATTCCAAAGTTAGCCAAAGGAAAAACTTTACAATTAATTAGCAGCCAACAGATGATAAACGATGATTGTAGTTCGAAAGCAAGCAGCAGCAGGCGGCCGGGCCATAAATGGAAGATGTCTCCATTTGTCCGGTAGGAGATTTAATGACCCGGCCATAAAAGCATTACCAACGACAGGGAGCTGCGTCTAGGACTGCAAATAATAAATGATTAGATGGCGACGATGATCAAAGCGAAGACTGCTAATCCCATAGACACCCTCAGACACCCATATTGCGGGTATAATCACCCTCTGGCAGCGGATTCATTTGAGACTTTCAGTTCATTATGTGGCAGTTTACCTGGACGAGCTTCAATTGGCATAAATCAGAGGCCTTTTATGGCTAAAGTGTCGTCCAATTTCCCAAAACTTTCCCCCGTTTGCAGTTTTCCCAACCCCCTTGGCACCCACGTAGTGCAATTTTTCTTCATTAATGCGTAGTTACGCAATTTCCGTACACAAAAGTTTTCTGCTCGTTGCGTTAATTTTGGCCAATTCAAAGGCAGGCCAAGAGGGCACCAGCTGAAATTGGTCTACACCCGCCTCCAACTTTTGTGCGGAAGAGCAGAGCCAGGGCTCCCCTTACCCTTCGAGTATCATCATTCCGGGTTTTGTGGTCGTGGCCGGCCTATTTCGAGTCTTTTGCCAAAATTAGTTCCGCCCCTCGATTTATATTGTCATTTCGTGCGTTTCGATTGTGCAAAGCAATTTTACCCCCGCGCCCAGGGCTGGCAGCACGCATAAAAATTTTGGTTTCTTTCCCAAAAATTCCAAAACACCAAAAAGTTCCCAATAATTTACAATTTATAAATATAAAATAAGAAACACGGAAAAGTTTTATTGAAATCCGTCCGTCTGTCCGTTCGTCTGTCTGTCCGTGTGAAAGCCTATAATAGTTGAAGAAAATTTAATTGCATACTTAGGATTGTGAGAAAGCTGTTCTAAAAATCAAGTGGAAACTGAGAGTCGGGTACTTATAGTCGAGACAGTCGACTCTCATTCGGTTAGTAGAAAAACTTGTAATAGCAAATTAATAGAAAAACTGCTATTAAATTTTAAACTATGATTATCTCTGGAGTATAAAGTATAAAGTGAAATAGCAATCAGAAGAAAATATATGTTAAAAATTGTATGGATGGATGGAGAAGGTTGAATATGTGTCTAGAAAACATTCTTATGTAATTTTCTCGTCGTGTAGATGATGAATGGGGAGTGGGAGTCGTAGTTTCGGTAGAGTTCTAGTCCTGTCTGTGGCTGGTTTTCGGCTTAGCTATTCCATCAAGTTACGGCATTGCGGCATGTTCTCCCCTTTCCGCCAAAATGAAAATGGCAATGGAAATGTTGACTGCAATACAATTGTGACGGGAGGGTGGGTGAGTTGGCCAGACCAAGGTGCATAAATTAGGCCAGTCATTTACTGTTAATAGCAGTTGGCAGCAGCAGCTGCTCCAGTTGCCCAATGTTGTGTACTTTTCAAATTGCTTTGCACTGCCAACTTTGACCTGAGCAGATTGGCAAGCCATCCAGCCAGGCAGCAGATTTCAAATTTTGGGTTTGCTGCAGAATCAAATGGGTAAATTTTACACCTTCAATAGAAATCGAAGCCAAATGGTAGTTCAGTAGAATTTTGTAGTTGGTTTGGTAATTAAAAGGCGTTTTGGTGATTTGTAAGAAAATACCACCTTTATGAATTCAATTTTGATTGTTAAAGTCTTAGAAATCCCTGAGATTATTTAGATTCAACGATTCAAGGAAGGTAATAACCTAAAAACTACTTTGAACTTTGCAAATAGTATTCTTTCTTTATTATTTCCTGGTACCATATCATCCTTGATTTGAGGCTGAACTGCAAGCAACAATTGGTCTAATCCCGATAATGGAATTTGAAGCTAATGCCCCCCGGCAATGGCAGTTTCCATTGCCTTCAAATGTACCCCTCCCCTCTAATTTATACTGTATGTGCTGGATTGGCCGTCAGATTCCATATTTGAGGGATGGGAGGCCCATTCAGGAGAGCTGTCAGCCTCAATTTTGGGCATTCCACTTGGTCATTGTTCGAATTTTGACATAAGCAAAAATCCCAGCTCAATACACGATTACGATTGAGTTTTGTGCACTGACAGAATGGGGAATTCTTTTTAAAAAACCCGAGGGGAAAAGGTTGAGTATCAAATACATTTAATAGGGCGTAGGTCTTTGGCTTTATATTTTTTTGTGGTATGGCTTTTAGATCTAAATGTCCCTAGATTTTCTTCGAGTGCGGCTCCAAATGATGGTGGGATTATGAGCTGCGCTTTGACTACGTCAATTGCAGTCCCATCCATTCAGGCTCGCAAGTTCATTCAGCTTCAGATTCACTCCACTCCACCGCACTTCAATTCAGTTCGGTTTGGACAGAATTGAGTGAAGCTCGAGGCCCGAAGGGTTGTGGGCCGGACTTTGCGTTTTTACCAGAGCGCTCTCTAATTAAAATTGATTACCATAATTTGGCTATTGATTGGCCTTATACACGCACAATGACCGCACCAAGTTCTCCATATATCATATACTCGTATACACGAAGAGCCATTCTGTTCTGAGCCATTCTGTCAGTTAACAGTTTTGACCCGCGATGTCTTTGTTTTGTATCTGACACCTTTTCCTAGGGGCACCCATTCAACCATTAATTAGCTGCACGCAATTGCTTTCTCCAGGCCTATCGATTACTAAAAGTCTCCTTGGGTGGTGCGGGTGAGCTGTGGTATCTACATTATTGAATGCTAAACTTTGCTGTTTGGGATACGATGTGACATGTGTGTGCGGGCGCCCTATGACTTATTTACGCGGCTGATTGTTTCTGACATCTGGTGTAATTGACACTTTTCGCAAGCTTGGCTCTAATGGACGAAGACGCACGGTGGCCACGACCGCAACAGCCACTGTCACACCGCAATCTCTAACGTCCACCCCCCCGGCCATCCATCAAAGCCGAGTGAGAGTAACCCCTATCAAATCCAAAGTATACTCGCATGTACATGGTACTATACATCCCCTTAATGGCTGTGCGGTAAATGACAGCAAATTTCCAGCGCACAATGTTTGCAAAATATCCAATTACATTTGCATTCGATTATTGCTAAGCGTGATGCAGGCACATACGCGTCAAAATGGATATAAATGTATTATATTAAATCAATTTGACATATCAATCTAATATAACGAAAATAGTCGTTCCTTCTTATTTTCATTGAAGCCCACCTTCACCTTGTTTAAGCAGTTTTAAATGTTTGCCAAAAACCTGTGGAGATGTGAAAATCTTGGTGTTATTCTTGAAGTTTTAGGTGTTATGCCATTGCTAAACTCCTTCACTTAGCTTTGTTTTTTAAGTTTTTTCTTGCTGGTTTATTCAAAAGACGTATTCCTGCTTAAATACTGAAATAAATTAGAACTGCTAAAAATTCCCAAAGTATTTGCACATCCTTAAGCATTATTTATCCTCCCGATGTGCGCACGGAAAGAGTTCATTAGAATCAACATTTATCCCGGATCCATGGACGCTGTGGAAGTGGTACCTTAATCTAGTCGAGGAATATAAATTTAAAATTACATTACGTCTGTGTAATAGGAATGGGTATTTGCCGGGTGGTTCGGGTACGGAGGATACGGTGCCATGACAGGACGACAAGCCGGCATCCTCCGCTGGAAATCAACGCCAAATGTGAGTTGCTTTTACAAGCGTCGCGGGTGTCCTGGCGAGGAGTGAGAGGGGGGGAGCAACTCCCGCCCAGATGGATGGGAATCCAAAGCCAGCAACCACCCATACTCTATGTGGCTGCCGGGGCGCCAAGTGCATTGGAATGTGTGGCAGCTGCAATTGTGCGGCAATAAATTATTGTGCAACACGCAGACATCACCAGGGGGTCCTGAACTCAAGCTCAAACCCGAACGAAAACGCGAACGCAGCTGACTGAGTGAGCAAGTGAGTGGCAGGCGGAGCAGTCGGCGGCATGGTAATGAATGCTACGAAAATTTTTTAACAATTTTTTAACTTAAAAATTACGACAGCGCTGACAATTTGCCATAAAAAGCGACAGTCCCCGAGCAGAGCGTTGCGGAGCGGCGGATTCTGTCTGAATTTTGTGCTGACTCGACTGTGACTCCTGTCGGGCTGGTGGGCGGGATGTCACCTCGTTCCTCAAAATAAGTAACTCCTGGAAGGGGATTCGCAGTTGGTTGGTGATGGCTGCGTGAGCCGGTTAAACATTGAATTGTGCCAAGAAATAGTCACCTAATAGTTGGCTTTTGATTTTTGCATTTTTTTAAGGATTATCTAATCCATTTGAGGACTAATTAAGAATACTCTTATTGAAATTGCAGTTCATTTAATGACTGACTTTTAAAATATATAGTGGTTAGTTTAAAAGCGGTTGTTTTTTCTATGTAACTCAATGGCTTTAAGTTTTTGTGCTTTAATTAATGAATACAAAAATGCATAAACAATTATTAGATTGATAGGTCATAGATAAAATAAATAAAGGTAGAAATTTATTAAGGGAAAGCTTAAAATAAAATGCAGGGTTAAAAATGATAGGATCCATAAGAATTAAATAATATCAATAATAAAATGTGTACAGAATCTGTACTACAGATTTCAATGTTACAATTGCATGATGCATTGCCGAGCATCTACAAAAAATTATTCAGCTTTGGCTTCATTATATAACTTATATTATATTTTTTTTCAATTTTTTCCACTGCAATATTTTTCATCTCTAGGATCCTGCTGCACCAAGGACTGACATGCCAGCTCCCTTGGATTTTTTGCTTCTGTTACACCCATTTGGTGTACCTTGAATTCGCAGGATGTGTTTGTTTGGATGCGAGTGTATGCCTGCAATATTTTACTCTGCCAAATGGGGAGGTTAAGGCTCATTTGTCAAACGTCACGACTTGATGATGCAATTGTTGTTCGGGCCACGCATGTTGTCATTTAGTTTGCATGCAGATTTATGCTCCAGCCAAGTTATTTAAATATTTCTTTGTTTCGCC
This sequence comes from Drosophila ironensis, assembly GCA_021223825.1. Lineage (NCBI taxonomy): Eukaryota > Metazoa > Arthropoda > Insecta > Diptera > Drosophilidae > Drosophila > Drosophila ironensis. The sequence goes on from JAJJHQ010004879.1 coordinate 808,088, forward strand.
CGCCAATGGCGGCTGCTGCTCTTTGTGCACTTAATGTTGTTGATCATCCCATTTATGGCTTATTTATGCAAGCTTTAAAAACAGAAACTCTGTCAACTGTCAGTCGGCATTTTGATTGACAAAAGCTTTTTACCTGGCTGCCTGTCTGTCTCGGGCATTCGTATCTTCTTCCTAAGTAAACATATCGTATTACGGCTCCAACCCCAATTGCTTTCACAGGGGTTAGTTGCCAAAGAATAACACTTAAAGATGTGGGTGGAAGTGGGTCGGTCTGGCGATGCCACCCCTCAATATCCCATGACAATTTATGCGTTTTTAAAGAGTTCTTCCGGTATGTTGCTCCCCTCTTCAGGATTCCTAGACCTCGCTGTTTATCTAGTAGTCATTTTTTTCTCTGTTAACGCTCGCCTGCATTTCGCTGGCGGACCTAAGAAAATATTATTCTTTAATTTCTGGGCTATTGCATTTTCCTACCTTTGCTATGTGAGGGCACTGCTTTTTGCTTTCTTTGATGCAGCCGACTGAGTGGCAGCCAAAAGGCATAAATTCACAATGCAAAAAGGTAGTTTGGGGCAGATTTACCATCTGTAGAGCCCACGTTCCTTCATCTTTTTCTGGAGAAAACTTTGCAATTGGTTTCTACTCCTTTGCATCTCATTTTGGCTCCTTTTTAGCAGTCCTGCGAATCGCATCGCTTACAGAAATCGTGGGCCAAGTTTGGGGGCGCCACACAACTAAGTTTGATGCATAAACTTTTGCTTTGCCAGCCGTGGAATGAATGAAATATTCTCCGCCCCTATTTCTTTGGCTTTGCTGGCATCTCAAGCTGTTTAATTGTCAGGCAAATTTCGCCCGGTTCATTGAATCCGCAGGAAACTTTGTATGCTGCTTGGGTGCGCTGCAGCAGTCGAAGCGAATCGAAGATATATCTGCTGGAAAATAATATTCAAATGCGTTTTATTTAACAGCAGGATGTGAGGAAAGTTCTTGGAAAATTAACGATTTTTATAATCTCATTGTATACTGTAATTTTACAGATTTTCTCAATTTTTTGAGAGGCTAAACTCTTCTGTGTTTTCTATAATTTTTCTTGAATTCCTGCTTTTCTGAAATTAACTTTTCGCGATGAAAATGCAGTTCAGTTCGCAGACATTGTCAGGTCTAAGCCCCGCTAAGCCCGATGCTGAAATGCTGAATTTTCCCCGCTTTCCTTTGGAAACCTCTGAAAGCCTCGCGAATACGTGTAAATATTTTGCCAAGTCTGTGCCGAGACGGAGCATTAATCATATTAAACAGGATGCGGCGTCAGACGATGGTGGGATTCTGTGCTGTCTTTTGTTCCTCTTTTTACGAGTGTCGTCATACAGTGCGTATGATTATTACCACTATTATTAATATTATCATGTGCTCCTCCGTTGTCGTTGGCCTGACTTGGCGCCCGGCGGTTGTTTTTGCGGAACACACAAGCGGAGGCCCGGGGCGGCATCGTCACTGCAATTATTTACAAAATCAGAGCACGTTCGAGCTCTGCTTTTATGCGATTACGTGGGTGTGTTTGCACTAAAATGCCTTCCACCCAACATCGCTTATTACGCCACAGAAAAAGACGGCAGGACACATAAGAAATGGAGTGCGAAAAAGAGCCGGCAGGATGCACAAGGAAAGACAGTTGTTGACAGGCTCCTGGTTGGAATCTGCGCACGAAAGGTAAACGAAAAGTCTTTGGGATCATTAGGGGAAATTTTCATTTTTCCAACACATTGCTTTTGGCATAAAAATGTATTTATATTTGGCTATAGACTAAGATTTTTATCGGCAACGATTTGCTTCCTAACGAAGTGGAATTCTTCGTGTTGCGAAACACAATTTTTAAACAAGATTTCCCAAGCTAATTTTCAACAGAAATTCGAGGCCCTTTAATCCAAAAATATAGCAGACAATAAATGGCAAAAGAAGCAATTTACATACAGCAACTTTGTGAAAATTTATTGTCCCCCAACGCCTGCAAACTTTCAATTATATAATGTGTGTGTGGGTCTGTAGAAGGGCAAGCCGGAAACTTTTTCGGAAACAATTACGTCAAGTGTTAGAAATTTCCAGCCAACTCCTTCACATTGGCTACATTCGTAATAAGCCACTTTCCTTAATGACAAGACATTTTCAGATCCTTAGCCGGCAACTTTTTAATTTCCCAGTTTGCCCATCCGGCTGCCATTAGCATATAGACAGGAGGGCCCAAAAAACGAAAAATGAAAAATTAAAAAAGGGCAGACTTCCTAGGGAGTGCAGTCATAAAGAAAAGTTTCGGTGCCCCTGCCAGGCGGTCTCTTTATTGTCAATCCACGCATGCCCTTGTGCAATATCCATTTGGCCCCAAAAGGGGGATTGGGTTTGGGGGGGGGGCGCTGTCTATAAGTCCACCCCTGCATCCTCCATCGGGTTGCGTAACTTTTGCGGCAGTGGTTTTAATTTAAATTGACAACATCAAGCAGTTAAGTACTTGCAGCGACATTTTAATAGCTTGTAAGCCCCACGAGTACCGGAGTACCGGAGTATCGGAGTGCCGGAGCTCCGAAAACTTCCCCCTTAACCAACCGAAAGCGAGCGAAAGCTGAGCAAACCAAACACCTTACACCCACGGCCGGGCAATGGGGGAACCCCCCTTTTGTCCGGATGCCACGTCAAGCTAAAGAAAATAAATACAACGGACGCTTATTTACATATTCCCAAACGTAAATACGCGCCATTTTTATTTGCTCCTCGTGCTTTTTTATTTTTGCTCTTTTTTTTAAATGTATTTGAGCACTCAACATGTTACTTTGGTGCTTTGTTTTTTAATATACCCTGTAATTTCAAAGACATATTTTGACGGTGGTTCTGAGAAAAGTTTTTACAATTTTACATCCCTTTTTGGATGATCAATTTTTAATGCCTGTCACGAGTAAGTCAAAAGCGAGTAATTTGAAATAAAATTGATGTATTTTAATCACTTGATGTATTTTAATTTCAACTACCAATAAGTTACCCTTTTTAGAGATTTCCCCAATTGTTTGGGTATTTCCAATTCGTTTCTATTTTGTTAGCTTTTCATTTGATTCTCTGCTGGTCGTTTTTAAGAAAGAATTTGCATAAAGTGAAAACAAGCATTTTAATTTCACTCGACGTAGCAAAAATGAAATGTGCGACGCTTTCATACATACATACGAAACGGTAGTAAATGCCACCATTTACCGCTCAGCTCCCTCGCAAAAAAAAAAGAAAACAAAAAATCCCCAGAGCGTTAAAAAGTTTTCCAAGTGAAGCGAGCCACAGCATAAAAAACGCAATGGAAGGTAAGTAAAGGGGCGACAGTCGTAATTGCTGGGGACCTGGAAAACCAAACGGCAGATAGACCGGGAAAAAGCGCAATGCCAGCAGACAAAAACAAACCAATTTAAATTAGACTGCCCCCGCTGGGTGGGGATCTTCCAACCTTTATTTTTTTTGGGTACCAGGGGAAAGAGTGTTGAAAACTTTGGACTTCAACTTTTGACATTTGCAGTGCACTAAATGGAAATTCTGTCCGGGATTAGAGGAACTGTCCAAATGCAAATGATGGCAATGATAAATGCCCATTTTGTTTGGCCTTCGTTATTTTAACTTGCAATACACATTCAGAATCATTTTGGACTTGCCAAATTCCTCTTAGATTATTTATTGACGGAAAATGTTTGATTGCTTTGCATAATTTCGGGGACAGCAATTCTGCCTTTGCAAGATTTTCTTCTACAAAAATGTATTTAATATTTAATATATTTGATAGGATTTTTATCTATTTTTTCTGAGTGCCTAAGGTAGCGTTATGGAAACAATTCCTAAACCGTCCTGGTCTGCCGCTGTCATTCTCACACCGGATTTGAGGTACTTGGGCTCCCCCATTTGAAATGGGACACATGCCACGCTGGCAGTTTAATATAATTTAAACCTAAACACATACCAACTCGGACATCAGACACATATTTATATATATGTAGATATATGTTGAGTATCAAGAGGTATTTGTCTCGCCTCTGCCACTGAGTTGAGTTGGGGGTTTGTCAAGTAGCCGCCGCGTCTGCCATTTGACGCTCAGTCCCATAAATTACCAGACACTTGGCAGGGTACGTATACCGGAGCCATCTTCACATTTCTGGTTAGTCATTTGCCTGCCCCGCACACACTGTACTACACACAAAAACAAAACTATTAAGTGGGCATAAAACTGGCTACGGTCTATGGGAATGTATGGTATCTCCGCCCCTTGGAGCGCTGAAGGACCTCTCCAGTATTTTCCGGGCCGAGGGCGGGGACAGTTGATGTTTGTTGTTACTGTCGGACGACCCTCGGCCTAATGGAATATGCAAAAACATTCCTTCTAGATATAAACCAGAGAAGAGGCTTAATAAATCCCCTAGATCCAGCATTTAGGGGAATGTTTGTAGGGAACACGCGATGGTCCATGGGCGGAGCATAAAGCTAAACATTTCACAGCCTAACCTTGAGACGTTCGAGAGGTTTAAACAAATATTTTGATTGAAAATAACTCCAGTCAGAGTTAAGTCTTTTAAATAATTAGTTGGTACAGATGTGGATCGGGTTTAACTATGTTAACTTTAGTGGTTAGTGTGCCAGTCACGATTTTATTTTCTTTTAATTGTTACCGATTACATTTAATTCAGTGATTTCATTTGGTCTGCATGTAAACGAGAGTTTATCCAGCATTTATTGGCAACTAATTTGGCATTGATTTCAATAAATTTGCATTTAATTGGTCGCACTCGTGTTTTTTGGTGCACAATTGATTGCGCTAATTGACAAAACCGAGCGAGAACAAATGAGAAAACGTGGCCAACAGGTACGGACGGATATTGCATGTGCAATGAGCCAAGTTTTTAATTGGATGGGCAGGGGAATCTCCTGGCCCCTGCCTTGCAATCCTGCAGTCCTGCAACCCTCTTTTCATCAATTGCAAATAAAAACTTTGCCACCTCCTGGTCTTATTTCAGGGAAGACATTCTCGAGTGCAAAGTTTGCCCCTTAGGCCGGCTTGGCGAGGTAAAGAAAGGAAAAGGCATCTCGTGGGACTGGCTGGCATCGGTTGAGTGGATGCTTCCTGTCTCTCATGTTTTTCTTGGCGCTGCTCGGGGGTTGTGCATTTAGCAGCCGAGGGGTGAGCAGCTCAAATGTCAAGGATACGGATGAGGCCAGTGACAGAGGCTGCAAATGCACGGGGGTTGGCCAGGTCTAAAAAGTCAATCACAATTCCCAGTGCAATCACGGCGCGAGTATTAATATTTAAAGAGGTCATCGGAATTGGTTTCTCTGTGTCTTTGAACGGCGTTTTCTTTTCTTTGAAAGGGGATTCCTGTTCAAGATAAGATGTAGCAATTTTGTGGCCTGCAATATTTTCCACTTATTTGACGATTTGTTGCAGTTAAGTGGCAGCATCCAGCAGCCACCCCCAATTTGCTCGTATCTTGATATATTTTATGTCTGGCACGGGCAATTTCTGCACCAACCCCGGCGCTTTTATGATTTGTCTCAGTGCGGATTTCGCTTTTCATTGTTGCATTTTTAATGCCCCGAGTCGGATTGATTTCGCATTTGCATTCCGCCTCGGATTGGCCACCTTTTATTTATGATTTTACACTCCAGCCAGCCAGTCAGTCGGGGATACAAAGATATGCATCTTGTGGATGCAAAATGACAGGCACTGTCTGCCGGCTGTCTAGTCTGCTGCTGGTTGGCGCAACTTCCGCTGGGCATCTGGGGCGAAAGCCAAGCGAAAACTTTCCCTTTTGTCACTGTCTATTGGAATTCCTGTAGCTGAACTCTCTGCCAGAACTTGCCGGCATTTCAATTACGGTTCCCTCGCAATCAATCACCCTCAAAGTTCTGGGGCAAAAGCGCTTTCCCACATCCTTTCGGAGCCAGAAAGTGGAAAAACACTTTGCATTTCCCCGGCTCCCGCAGCAATGCTAAGTGATTTACTCATTGATCATTCGTCTGAAGTATTGGGCATTTAAAGGAACTTTTGATTTGTTTTCCAAAGTCATCAAAAATGGCCAGAAATGGTTGAGAAACATAGAAATGGACTTGTGCAAACGTCATGCAAATACAATCTAAAGAAACAGGCATTTAAATATGTTTTCCTCCAAGAAGATTTTCAATATAAAAGACATATTGGTAAACTGTTATTTATTTAAGTGTTTATTGTTTCAAAATGTTTCTCTTTTTGATGACATTAAGCAAATTGTCTTCAAATACAGAAACAGAAACAGAAGCCTCTGTATTATTTATTTATTTTTTAAACGGGCTTCATTTACTTAACTTTTGAATGTACTTACCATTATTTATAAATTAATTTCTTTACAAAATTTTACCTGTAGAATGGTTGCCCGACAAATACGTTTACCCAAATAATTCTCCTCGGAATCGCCGGCGCACTTTCCCGGTGCAATTTTCTTATAATTTGTTATGCCAGTTGCTGGCCAAACTTTTAATTTAACAGCAAAGCCGCGAATGAATAAAATTATGCCAAGGCAAATGAATTAACACTTTTGGGTATACATTCTTTACTACCGATCCCCGCCCCTCCGTCGCCGCTCAGCAGCATCCGTTATGGAGTTTTGGTCCTTTCTGAAGCACCCGTACCCCTCCGTACTTTTGTGATATAATTCCTGGCTGAAAAGTTTTTGGCGCGAGAGCGCAAAAAAGGGGGGAAGAGCCTGGCTCTACCGGAACTTCCGTGCACTGCTCAAGTTCTGGGCCGCCGCTTCGGTTTGCTTGAAAGGAATCCACTCCCAGGCCCGTCTGCAGGATGCTGTGGGTGCGGGGCGTGGCAGCAAAATAAATTTGTATTGTTTTGTCTGGGGGGGCCAAAGAGCAAACAATGCCAGAGAGCTGGCAGAGCTCAAAAACCGCAGCCACTAAATGCATTACGTGACGGGGCAGGGAGCGGGAAATGCGGAGAAGTGGGCTGGGATTCCCCCACAATCATCCCTCGCCTACATTGCGGCTACAGTGTAACGGCTTCTGTGGGTGAGTGTTGGGTTTGGCATTGTTTTCCTGCACGGATATCCTTAATGAGTGAAACTGGGCTACCGCTTCAACTTCTGCTCCGGCAGAGCAACAGCAACAGCAGCTGCCACCCACAGCAGCAGCAGTAGCAACAGCAGCAGCAGCAGCAGCACAACCATCATAATTACCCCGCCCCTGGATCAACACCCCCCCACTAGAACTACAACCCCGCCCCACGTTTGGCTGACAAACACACTCGAGGTCTCGGGGATCTCAAGAAGCTGGGGAGCACAGGACTGGGGAGCAGGGGACGAATGCGAGTTCCTGGCAGGGGGTTCCGTTTGCTGCTCCTTATCTCTGACCACATGAGCACATAAATCTTCGGGGACGTTGGCGGTGGCGCCTGCAACCACTGTGGTTGCAAAAGGTGTCGGCGAAGCGGGGAAAACTTTGCCTGTTAATGAAAAATATCCAGGGCATAAGGAAATTCATAAAAATTCCACAATTGCTTAACTAAAATAAATTATTTTAAGATTAAATGGTCAAAAATTGCTAAAAATGGTAATGGTAAAAAAATAAATACCAATATAGGCCTCTAATTAAAATTGTCACATATTCCTGAATACCTTCACACAACTTCAAATGCCAAAACAAAACATTTTTATTAAAATTTAAATTTTTTTAAGGATATTTCCATTATTCAGGACACTGTGCCACATCAGTCCCATCGTTAAGGCCGTGTAATTATCACGATGATCACTTTTCAACATTACCAAAGCGAGGAAACTTTTATATTAAAAGTAAACTTATGACAAACGAGCAGAGGCAAAGGAAGCAGCAGGAAAAAATGAAATCCTGGACAGGACTCGGGCAAACACTCGCCCACGCGTGTGTCCTGCGAGTGGGGTGTGTGTCCATTGTCAAGTGTAATTTATCATTCAGTCAACGTCCTTCGATTGCAGTTTATCTTTGGAACTTACTTTACTGGGTCGCCACTGTAATTTCTATCCCTCCGTCTCTCCGTCTCTCGGTCGCTCGGTCTCTTTTTAATCTGTCGCCCCCTCTCTTTCGGTTTTCCTTTCACTCCGACTGAGTCCTGAGTCCTGCCATGGCTCCTGCTGGCCGAGCTAACCTCACGGGGAAAAGCAAAAGGAAAGTATATTAGGGAAACAACACAGATATTCCCTCAGAGTTGTTATTGTCCTCCAGTCTGCCGGCACTGCAACGGGCGGAGGCAAATGGAAAATCAGGGAAAATCTGACCCCCAGGTTGTTGGTTTTCTTGCAAGGATTTTTAAAGCCAATGGGAGCAAAATAGCAATTAACATGGATTTTGAAGCATCCACCTCAGAGCCGGTGTCCAGGTCTTCCTTTCGCCCTCCTGGTAATAATCGGAAATAAATGAAGAAAAGCAGCAAGGACCTGCAGCAGCAGCAGCAGCAGCAGCGAGAGAATACTTGTCAGGGAACAAAGCAGGGAAGCCAAGGGGACACATCCTTTGAAGGATGCCGGTGGGTGTGTGCAATTTGTAACATTTTAATTGTTGTTTATGCGATCTAGGATAGTGGCGGGGTAAGGGTGCACCGCTGGCAACCATCAAACCACCCAATGGCACGGGCACCGCAACCCACCGAGCTAATTTTGATTGCGGTGCAGGTGAACGGCATCAGCAGGTGAGGAGCAGGTCGGTAGTCGGTTCCTAATTAACTATGCCACTGATGTTCGGTTCGATTCAGCAAAATGGGCTCAAATGCGGGCTTAAATAGCTAATGCCTTCGGGGAACTCAAAACACACGACACAAGTCATGCAAATAACATGAGGCAGCTGAAAAATGTATAAGAAATAACAAATGGAATGGTCTAGGGGAAGTAATTAAGCAAAAACTCATACAAAGTAGCTTCAATTTAATTTAAATTCATGTACCTCTAATGACAGGAGTATGACCTATATTTATTGTAAGACTTTTATTCTTAATCCCTAAGGACCACAAGGGTCTATGTGTGACACTCTCCTTTCAAGGAGAGGTCAACCGGTTAAACTTATTTGTATTATATTGTAAAATAGATATTAAGGGTATATATCAATTAAATAAACTTAATATTTGCCTACATATTTATAATATGCATTGTCTAAATTAACTTTATCATCCAATTTTAATTTTTTTAGCTTCAAATTTGAGTTTATCTTTGTAAATTTCCTTTTTGACTAAAGTGCATTGGCATGTAACGGCTGTGCAATAAAATTCAAATTTTACTCGTTACTTTTCCAACTCTGATTTCGACTCTTAAGTAATTTATCTCCTTGTAAGCAAAAAGAGAGCAAAGGAATTCCGCTTGTAACTCCGAAAATTGTAGTGCGCAGACTCAACACTTTTGCCGGCTGGATTCAGCAACAAATGTTTATATTCAGGGCTCTGATAATAAACAACGTGGCCGGGACCGGTATAAAGAAGTTAAAATCTAAGTTTTTAAATCGAGATAAATTAGTCATACAATGCTGTAACCATTATAGCTAGCAATTAAGCGGCTTAACAAGAAAACTACAAGTTTTAAGGATATTTCCTTTTGAATTTCTATGCTGGTTTGGTAAATCCAAAAAATATCTAATAAAATAAGCTTTTCCCTGCTTAAAATATCACTAAATGCGTAAAGTTTCTTATCTTTTGGCCAAGTAAAATGCGTTTCATTCATTGGGCTGCCCAGAGACTTTCCCTGCCCCGTGGCAAACAGCTGATTTCCCTGCCGGAATTTACTCCGAAAAGCTGTCGCTTTCCCCAGACAAACGGCGAGCGGACCGAGTGCGCACGAAGTCCTGGGAACCCACCACCCTGGCGAAAATTGCCGTAGACCGCCTGGCAGGACCCCCCACATGTCAGTCCTGGCCTGGCACTCCGTTCAGTTGAGTTTTGGTTACTGCCGCCAACGGTTAACGGGCTGAAAAGTGAGCGCGTGTCGGGCTTTTTTGGGCAACTCTGGCGGCTGGTTGGCTGGCCAGCTTCGTGGGCGATTGCCAGCTGAAACATAAACAAACGAAGTGCCAGCAGGCCTTTGGCTAATTGATAATACGAACATGTACCAGCTAGACTCTGGCCAAATATTTTGGCCCGGCCGAGAGGAAGCGGAAACATTTAAGCCGCACAATGAAATATAAACTGCCAACTGTGAGTGTGCGGGGGGCGAAATTGTAACGATTGTGTGCGACTAGAATTCAACAACAGAGAAATCGTATCAAGAATATACACATATATTTCCCTGCCCGTTGGGAGTCCCTCCAGGCAACAAAAAAGAGGAAAGTGGAAAAGAGGAAATTGTGTTGTTGTGTGTCTGTGCTGCTGCATCGCTTTTTTAGCCAGTTTATCTTAAGGCGAAATACTGTAAAAAATTGTAAAATGGATTTACGTTTCGTATTCATCGTTTTCCTGCTCAAGTGGACCCATGCACAAGGTAAGCGCAAAAAAATACAAGCTCCGGCTGACTAAAAAAGCATGAATCCCGTCCTGGTTGCTTGCTGGTCATGGATTTCCCATCCGTTTCCTTCCCTTCTGCGGTGTTTGCCTGGCATTCTCTGTTTGTGCAGCTGCCACAGCTCCCAGTCCCCAGTCCGGCGCGGGGTAGGTGGCCCTCAAGTGCAATTCACTCGGCCTGCAATTGCAAATATTCCATAGAAAATTGTTCAGCAGAGAGAAGTGCTGCCTCACAGCCGGTGAATGGGTACTACGACATATTTGTATGGCTCTGCGATCCCGTAATGAGTTGCATTTAACTCAGACAGCAGGCTGACACAGCTCCTTCACTTGGCCGAGATGGGTATTTCGGTGCAGGCCGGCGTGTTTATGACGATTGCCGGAAGGTGTTGCGGGGCATAAAGCCGGAACACTTGGCCCAAAGGCATCCCGGAGATGTTACGCTCGAGTGAATTTCAATGCGGGTTTATTGATACTTTCTAGGGGGTCTGACCCAAAAAAATGCGTTCCCGGTGGTGAGGAATCTCTTGCACATGCAAATCAGAGGTCTTAGTAACGTACAATGCTTTAGAATTCCTATAACAATCATACAAAGATCCTGTGAAATCTCTGCAAAGCTATCACGCTTATAACCAGCAACCTACACAAGCATTTTGTTTGGCAACTGTTAATGAAAAATTCACGGAAATTCGCAAATTCGCAGCCACTTCATTTGAGATGCTGCTTGAGTTTCGCAGCTCATTCGGGCTCAACGCAGCTTAAGTTACCGGATTAGCATATTTCCTGATTTGCATTTATTGGCCCAAACTTGCAAATAACTTGGAGGCATTACCGAAATCATTTCATCCGCCCGAAAAACATACTTATACACCCGATGCATTGATTGCTTCCGCTGCCTGGAGAACCAGAAAACTTTTGCCCACAATAATTCATAACTCTTGCTTATCTCGCCATTAAGTTGTAGCCATCAAATGGGATTCCGTATGTGCAAAACTTTTATGCCAGACGCAAAACAATTTCCGCAGTTCCGTCGCAACAAGCATTTCCCACCCAAACCTTCCCGGCTTCCCTTTTCCCAAACCACCCAAACAAATTAGTGGAAAATGCTGGCAAGAAGCGGGAAGCGCTGGCAAAGTATCCCTCGGGCTGGCTAACTAACCGAAATGAGTCGTGAGTCTGAATGCGAGTGAGTGCTGAGTACCGAGGGTCGTGACTCAGGCTTTGTTGCATAAAATATTCGCGTTTAATAAGGGTGCTCCCACATAAGTGAGCACAAAATGAATATGTAAATGTTGGCCCACAAGAACCGATACAAAAGATACAATATTTCATATTTCCCATATATATATTGTATATCCCGGTAGGTGTACGTATTTGTGAGCATTTCCCTTTTGCTGCCTTTACGCCGCTTCTCTCGATTTTTTCCGTTTGGTTAAGGGCGTTTTTATTATGTAGTTCATGCATGTAAACGAATTCAATTGAATAATATCCTGTCATTTTGTTGTTACATCCTCTCCGGGGCCCGACCACCCATTATCCTTCATGTCAAAATTTTTATCAGCGCACAAAATCCGCCAATGCAGGATGAAGGATGTGCAGGATGTGGAGGAGTAAATAAATAAATCCCGCCAACACGCGTGTCCCTGCTGCCGTGTATCTCCTCCGGTTCCCGGGACTCCGCCAGGATCATTCAAAAGTATGCAATAAATTTCGAGCAAAAAATATATTGGCATTTTAGTGGCTTGCCTGCTGCTCGGCAGTGGGGCTGCGTGTGTTACTGCGGCGTATCCAATAAAAGAAAATTAAATACTTTACCCGGCAAGATTTCGCTTTGAGTAAATTGAATCCTGTTTCAATGGCTGTGGTTTTAAGATTGTTAAGGTTTTTTTTTGGAAAATATTTTTAATTTCTTTAAGGGAGATTTATCAAACAGATTGCCTTTTTGCTTCTTATTTTTTAAACAGTAAAATTAAGACAAATATAATATGTTTATAAACATTCTTGTTAAAAAACCCTCCTTTTTTATTTGAGTTTTCTACGCTTGCCTTTAAAACCTCATGAAATATGTATCAACTAATTTTTGCCTCTACATTTTCAAGCTCGAATCGTTTTCTTCGCCTCCATTGCCACATCCTTTACATCCTTTCGGCCCAATTTGTATGCCATTTTCCCGTAACGGCTCCCAGTTGCTGGCGCACTTTCCGTTTCGACTTTCTTTAACTTTGCTTAATTTATAAATTATGCATTTTGTAGACTCCGTTACCAGGCAATTATCATTTTCATGGAAAATTGTTGGGCGGCGGTCGGGGCAGGCTTGTTTTGGACCCTCGCTCATTTTTCGGGCTGATATTTGGGCGGTGCGCCCAAGAAAGTAGGCTACGCAAAATTAATTTCCACATGTAGCCGTAGCCGTGTCTCTGTATGGGTTGCATGTGTCTATGTATTTGCTTTGGCATGTGCGTGTTCTTATTTATTTGACTGGGAAAAGGAAAAGCAAAGAAGGGACCGAACGCTCTTGTCTTTGGATTTTGGCCTCGTGCCTGGCGGCGGCCAAAAGCAAAGGGCATAAATTTATTTGGCAAAAACACAGGAGAGCAGTGCGCACAGGGCCCCGGAAAAAACTTTTGCAGACCGGAATATTAATGAGTATTTAACCTAAATTGTTGCTGCCTTTGATAAGTGCCATGAAATATTCCCCATGTTGCTGGTTCCGAATCTATTTCTGCCTCTAGGCCCTGCGGCATCGACGACGGCAGACAGCCAAGCGAGTGTGTGCCCCTGCCCAGTCGGGCATTAAATTACTTTAAAAGAATGGGCCAAAAAGGGTTAAATTATTTTGGTTATTCCAGCAAGAAGCCCGAGAAGCCCTTCTGCCTTTAAGACTTTCTGGGAAGTAAGCGAGAACACCGGTTACTCCGTGCCATGCATATTTTGGCCTTGCTCTTTTTGGGCTTACTCGGGAGAATAGCTGAAGTTAATTGAAAAGGTGAAGGCATTTCATTCCAGAGGGACTCCAGACCAATTTCCCAAATAATAAAGTAATATGGAATTAATTTGAAGTCTATTAAATGTGGAAATACCTTGCAAATTGACAGCCACTGGCAGGCACAGTGAAAATGGTCTATGGGCAACTTAAGCCCTTAAAACTCCCAACTGCGCATAGTCAATATTTAGTTTTAGCTTATTTTTACTGCACTTGCACAAAAGCCTATTCAAAGCAATTACCAGCTCCCACTTGATCCTGACAAATTGTAATTTATCTTAGCCTTGGGCCAAAGGACAATTCAGTCAGACACAAACACACGAGGGAAAATTTTAATTAATTTCTGCATCAATTGAACGGCTGCCATAATACAAATAAAAGAGATGTGTGCCCGAAAACACATGCAGATACCGCTTGCGATTGTTGTTTATTTGCTTTTGCACTAAGCAAACAATGGGCACAAAAGGACATGCAGGACACATGCCATGCCGTGGCCCCCGCCTCCTCATAATTGCCATATTTTGATTAAGTTAATTAAGCGATGGCTCCATGTCGATGTTTTTGTGCGGGGCCAACAATACATACACACGCTAATCCTATCGCTTCACAAATGCCTGATGCCTGATGCCTGCCTGCCCCCCGTGCGATTACCCGCTGAGCTTCAAGTGTTTGCCATGCGAAAACATAATTCATTTCATTATGATCCAAACTAGGCCAGCAGCAACAACAATAGAGCAGCGGGTGAGCAGAACAGCAACAAGAACACTAAAAATAACAACTGGCAGGATCAGGGAGCAAGGAGCAGGCAGCAGGCAGGAGGCAGCAAGGAGCGAGGCAATTGAGCCTAATGAATTGCCATAGTAAACTGGTCTGAAGCAGCTGCCAAGGCGCTGGGAGGCCATCAAAACTTTAAAGTGCTCGAGTTTGCCATTAAAAATGCACGAAGTGCGAAAAATTAACGCTGCCTGCAAAACACACGGAATATATAGCAAAAACAAAAAAACATGCACCAACAAAAGGCGCGGTCATTTTCATAATGAAACAAGGCAAAACTTTTATGCTCTCATCGGGAAAAAAGAAAGTTTTAGCAAGCTGGGGAAATTGGTTTTTATAGCAGACCAGCGAGCAAAAATAAAATTAACTGGTTTCGCTATGGCTCATTTTAAAATATGAATTTCAGTTTAAAGTCTATAAATTCTTGCTTAACCGAAAAGATATTTATCGTTTCAACAAATTACTACTCAAATTGCAACTCATAAATATTTATACAAAGCTTAAAAGTTTAAACAACCCCTTCGGAATATGATAAACGACACTTTGAAGCCCTTTTCCTAAATCATGACCAATCCAGTGTATCCCTCGGAAGGGTGTCCGAATATGGCGACGTAAACAAGTGTTGAGCATATTTTTTACGACAAGTTTGATATTTTCCACCGCCACAACCACCCGCGATTTTGTGGCGCCGCCGAGAAATCATAAAGCACTGCAAAGGCGGCGGCAAAAAAAAAACGTGCGGAAAAACTGAGAATACCATGCGGTCAGCGATGATGTCTGGCGCTTTTCCGCGCCTCCCCCATCTTGCGCGCATTTTTCAAATACTCACCCTTTTGCATGGAAAGGCAAAAAGGGTCCCTGGTCCGGAGGACCGGCAGACCGGCAGACCTGCGGACCAAGTGTCATTGACATTTTAATGTGCTAATGAAGATGACGACCCCAAAAAGCGGAAGAGAAATGCTTAAGTTCATAATATAATCAAATTGTTATAAAAATAGTCGGCTGGCCACCCAGCTTGACGAACTCCGTGGATGTCGCTGCTCCACTTTGTAATATTTTCCCCCTCATTATCGTCATCGTATTGCGGGGCTTTCAATGTTTTTTATGCCACTCAAGGCAAGGACTTGCGGTGTTTATGGGTTGTTGCAATTTTATTTATTTTGTTGCTGCCCTCGCGCTACGCTTTTTATTTTCTAGGTCCTTTAGTGCACTGGCAGTCAATTATGTCAAAGTTGTCAATTCATGAACAAAAATTGCAGGGCGTTGGCGTAAGCTGCTTTTCTATGGGGCCGGGTTTTCCCACTTTTCTTTTTGTGCTCCGGCACGGGAAATGTTAAATGTAGGTTATAATTTTAAGTGCAGTCAGGGCATAAAAAAAATATAAATAAATTGAAAGGATGGGAGATGGGGACTGCAGCTGGCAAATTGAAATTGAAGTGGGCGCAAAAGTTTTGCCCTTACCTCTAAAGATGCACAAGTCTGGTAATCCAGAGCGAAGTACTTCTGTTAAATTTACGTTAAGTGATGTGTCACAATAGAGATTATAAATTCTCAAGTTTCAGGATTTAAAATTTCCGCTTTAATTTAGAATTCCCGTTTTTATGGACCACCCACAACTTGGCCGTCCCCGCAGTTGGTGCTTCATAAAACTTTAACTCGAAAACTCTTATCAGCCAATCCCAATGCTTAAGCAGCTTCATCTCGGGGCTCTTAAATTTTAAATGGCATTTTTGTTAACCCCTTCGCCGTCGTTTTATGACTTATAATTTTTGCCAACTCATTGCCTTCCAGTCGGAACGGACTGGGCCATTTGTTGTGCTGGAAATTTAGCCTAGCAGTCTGCATAATTTATCAATGTCAAA
This sequence comes from Drosophila ironensis, assembly GCA_021223825.1. Classification (NCBI taxonomy): domain Eukaryota; kingdom Metazoa; phylum Arthropoda; class Insecta; order Diptera; family Drosophilidae; genus Drosophila; species Drosophila ironensis. The sequence goes on from JAJJHQ010004879.1 coordinate 824,208, forward strand.
GCCGGCACCGATGATGAACGCTCGAAAATTGCCAGGACAGCAGATTGTAACCTTCCCCGAGAAGGCCCATTTTATTGTCCTTTCTCGGGCGAATCGATAAACTTACTTGTTGCCCCGCGCAAAGACCAGGGCCCAAGCCAAAAGAAGCCAGAAAGGCCATAAAATTTGAGCTTTTTAACAAGCAAATCGAATGAAAGGCCGACGACAGGGATATTGTTGATATGAGCGAACAAAAAATATATACCATAAGCAGGGGAACAAAAAAGAAAAGAAATGAAATGAAAAGGAAAGGAAGGACATGCCTGCTGACCCGAGTCCAAGCTGCTTATCAACGGTCTAAGCCAAAGCATTCCATTCCCTCGTCCTTTGTTGACTTACCTTTTGTATGGCCAGTCCAGGACATTTTATATTTATTAAAAAAGAAGACGCAACAGAAACAACTTGCGTTTCGTTTCGGGTTTTTTGGGTAATAGGCATCCGGTCATAAAAACATGAATTGTGGCTCTTAGCAGCAAATCCAATTGGGCATAAATCGGCTTTGTCGCCGTCGCCGGCACATGAGATGGATCCTTCTCCTCTCGACAAAGGTCCTTTTCGGGGGCCCCTGCCCATTTACCCGGAGGTTCTCAGGTTCTGCCCGTTTATGGCTTTGCTCGGCTCTCCATTGTAGGCTTTATTTTATGTGCATTTAAGCACAATGCGCTTATTGACTTAATGACAAATGTAGTTAGGCAACACAATGACTGGCAATGCACTGAAAGAAGTGCTGACAGAAGAGGCCAAGATATAACTAAGTATGTGAATTTTTCTGGAATATTTAAATAATTTTCCACTTGTTTTTAAGGCTTCCATTAAATGATATATTAAGATTTCTTAGCATTTCTTGGTTTGATCAAAACAAAAATCAAATGAGAAAAATTATTCTGTTCCGATTAATTTCGAAGAGTGCCGATCCTGTTGGCATTCCTGTTTCCTAATCCTGTTTCCCGCTCCCGTTTCCTGCCATCGTTACCGGTCCTGCCGTTCTGTTTGAGAGTCAAAGTGCTTGAGTTTCCTATTATAAGGGACTTAACTGAAATTGCATTGTGGCCTGCATCCTGCACTTGTCACCGCCAGCCCCCAGCTATTTTCGTCTTTGCCAACTGCTTTTCTCAAGGATGTTGACAAATTTACAAGCGCGCAACTGAATTTTCTTCTTCCACAATTTTGTAGCAGCGACATCCAACGAGTGAAAGCTTTATTCCTTCGGCACCTTTTCCATTTGTCGCCTTCGCCGGCTTCTTCTTTTCCTGGCATCCTGGCAGGATGCGCGCCTAAGTAGTTTTTGTATAATTGCACTCGTCATTGTCGCCTGCCGACGACTTTGGCCTGCAAGGGGTGTCCTTTTAGCCCTCAACCTGGTAGCAGTTTTTTTTTTCTTTTTCGCCCCTCCAGCGGCAGTGACAACAACAGCAATTAAGGCATGTTAACAAGCGCACTTTTCAACTTTGGCTCCCGGCTCTCGGGTGCACTTCAAAGGTGCGCCTGTCTGCCTGAATTGAGTGTGTGGATGCCACGCCTTTCTGCCTCTTTTTGCGGCTTTGACAAGCACAACTTTGCTGCACTCAAAGGTGTGTAAGATGCGGTTTTGCGGTTGATTGGAAAGAAATGTATTCAAAAGTTCGAAAAGATACCCTGGGAAATGCAGTCTTAGATGGGAGAGATGTTTGTGGTTATTTAAAAGTTAGTTTTACAATATAAGGGAATATTTGCACAACCCATTTTACGAAAAATATCAATAAAACTACGTAAATATAGAAAATAACTGAGAATAACCCTCAAACTCATATGCAGGAACTCAACCTTAGCAGCTGAATTATTCATGGGCACAATTAGTAACCTAGTTGCATGTAAAATCAGGTTTGGTTGACACATCACTTAAGGCCTGCCACTTAAAAATCAATTTACCGAGGACATTCCTTTTCGCATCTACTCGTATGCCGTAATTAAACAAATCTGAAAATAATTGAAAGTTTGCAGCATAAATCCCAAAGACAAGCAGACGACGGGGTATACTATAGAAGCCAAACTATGGCATAGTTTTAAAAATTCCCTTGTTGACAATTAAGTTAAGCAGAAAGCACAACAGCCCAGAGTTTCAAACAAAACCAGACGCCAGACACAACAAAAGCAAAGGCAACCGAAATGCGTCAAAGGCACGCAACCCTAACCAAACAGGATAAAACAGGATAAGGACATCCCACCCGCTAGCCTAGAGGGTGGAGGTGGAAAACTGGTTTCGGTTTCGGTCTCTGCTGGTTAGCAACCCTAATTTACTTTTAATAACTTCATAGGCATCGAGCTCAAAACAGCAGCAATAGCAGCAGCAGCAGCGTCAAAAGGGTGGGCGAGCATTAAAAGTGTCCTTTTTCACATGGCCAGGACGAATGTAGCGGGCGTTAATTTCGATTTTGTTTAACGAGGGTTAAACGTTCGCCTCGCTCCAACAGTTTAACGCAACTTGTCAGTGTTGTGGCAGAGCAGGAGCAACAGAAGCCAACTGGGCGTATGAGCGATATCGATAACGATAATTACACATGCAGACAAGCCAGCTCCTCTCATTTTCCCACTCCTGCGGCACGCATTCAGGTGAAAAATTCAATTTGCAACGTCTATATAGGCCTGCCACCGCCACCTCCGCCACCGCTGCCAATGCCGCCAATGCCGCCGGGCCGAACATGTCTAAGAGTGTGATTGGGTTTCGCTGGGGGCTTCCGGATTCATTTCTGCAATTTTCTTTCTTTTTCCCTTTGGGTTTTCGGTAGATTTATTGGGAACGGGCTGTGCGTGATTCGTGGACTGTTAGGCATACCAAGTGTGGGTTGCTGTGTGGCTGGCTGCATGACTGAGTGACTTTGCTGTCGGAACATAGATTTGTGATGCAAGAGCCAACGGAAAAGAGTGAAGCCTCGGAGAAGCACGACCAAGAAACAGACATTTGACAGGCTCAAGTGCACGGCCGAATCAGGGGTGTCTTCGTGTCACGCAGGTCCATGAATTTGATGAGGGATTGGGAAATATTTGGCAAGTTTGAAGTTTTTAGAGGAAATCCGAGTATATTGTAGCCTCG